>JAEQBH010001524.1:0-302683 GCA_016808115.1 Tetrastigma voinierianum
GATTGATTTTTCATACTCAACCCATATTAGTAGCTGTAAACGGGCCAACTTTGACAAAAAAAGTAATTTAAAAAAAGAAGCCACGTGGCAAAAAATTGGAGCGGCGATTGTTTTAATTTGCCTATAAAATGGAAATTGAGGTGTAAATTATCAAAGGATTGGGGAAAATCCTCGGAATGGAGGGAGGGACAGGGGTTGGTATCGAACTTCTCAGTGAGGATGTTCTTCACAACATTCTCTCTAGAGCTCCTATAACATCCTACGCATCCGCGGCGTGCGTTAGCCGCTCCTGGCGCCGCGTGGCTGCTGCCGTTCTCTCTCGCCCTAAACTCGCCTCTGCAATCTCTCTCAATCCCTCTTGTCAGGTATTCTAGATTATATAGACAAGCGCATGGTTCATTTTTTGAATGGTCGTCAGGTTGTTGTTTGATTCTCTGGAAACTTTGAGAAAAGTTGTTAGGATTTGTGAATTTTGCTTATTTTTTTTTGGGTACATGATCTAGGATGCTGTAGAGGAGGTTTTGGATTCGGTTCTCAGCAGGCCTATTCGTCCTCATTTTGCTATTGCTTGCGTTGGCATCAAGTTCAGCCTGGAACGCACTCAGAAACTCGTATGAAGTCTCTCTGTGTATGCACAAACGTATATGTCCAAATCTGTGTACTCAATTTTATTGAAATTTGGATGCAGATTACTAAAGACCAGGTTCTGCTACTCCGGTGATTACTTCTTTTGCTAGTGGAATCATTGGTGGTGATGCCATGAGTGAGGAATTCACGGAGGTAAACTTGTTCCTGCTCATTTTAGTTGATTGACTGGGGTTCCTAGTTGAATCGTGGGAACGAGAGATTATCTTGATTTGAAATTGTTCAGGTGAACTGGAGTTTCGACGTTGAAGATCGTGATGATTTTGATTTACCCACGAATAGAGATCAAGGAATTGTTCTGATTGTTGGTTTTATGCCGGGATTGAAAGTTGATGCAATCCCTCTGTTGCGAGGATCGAAGGTATGGATGCTGTTTAAACCTTTACACTGACTTTTTGGTACGCATATTCTTCCTTAAAAAAAAATTGTTTAGGGGGAATTATTGGAGATGTTAGACAGTTTGTGTGTCATATTCAGAGAGGTGCTTTTATCAAATCATCCATGTTGTGAATGTTTTCAAACTAGCCGAAGGGAAAATCTGAAATTACAGAATGATAAGTCATCATCCTGCTGTCATATGAAAGGTTGAAGCACACGAGTTGTATGGGTTGATATTGGTTTTATTTGGGTGGTATGACTCCATGAAAGGAAATTGACATAATGTTTTTTACTTACATCAGGAACCTTGCACTCCCCTCATCGACAAGTTTGTGATGGATGTTAGGGATTATTCAGCTGCTGTTTCTGGTTGCACATCTCCAACTGGAATTGTAATGTTTGGGGTAAGTTTATGTTACATGGAGTTTTAATTGTGATTTTAGTCGTTTACATTTGAAAGAAAGTCTGTTTTCTTACTCATGAATTTTCATTATATCTTGCATTTCTAACACACGACTTGGCTGATGTTCTAGGGTGCAGGTGCTGACTTGAAACATGTTCTTGAGGAGATGGGTGGGTATTGTTCAAATATGCTTTGGTGTTCACTCCACCTCTCTCTTGAGGTTTGATTCAATATATTTTACCAGTGGTTTAAGGTTTGTCAAAGGTGTTTAGAAAAGTTTCAAAATCAACGATGGCTAAGTGTATTAAACAGTGTATTTCTAATAAACCCTATACTTATTGTTCTTCCATTTCACTTTTGTTTAGAAGGAATAAGAAACATCATATGATATTTCCTGTTACCTATATATATGTATATATAATGTGGTATTTGCTAAGTGAGCTTTCTTTAGTCTGATTTAGCACTGGTTCATCCATATCAAAATTCAAGTGTCCATTGTCACAATATGATTCTTGCCTAACTTGAGCATAATTAGGTGGACCATGGCACTTTTGAGCTGGACTTGTTAAGCAATTAGGCTTGATGTAGCTTGACATTGGCTCTTTTGATTAGTATATGAGTCTAAGCTTCTTAACAAGTTGTGGCCTTGTTGTTTTGAGTGCCTTCATTCATTTAACCATTCTACACTCCAGGGTTAGGTTACTATGTAGTGGCGTGAACGATTTGCATCGACATTGGAATGAAGGCCTTAATGTTTTTTTCTAAACCAAACCGGTCACTTCAATCGAAAAGTTACCTGCTCATATTTCACTCCACAATCATACGAATCATGGGCCGAATACGTGGACGCCATAAATATATATATTTTATATATTATAATAAATAATAAAAAAATAAAAAAATAAAAAATAAATTTTGACAACATTTCATCTGTTTGTGAAGCTTTCACTAAATTTTACACCTGGAGTAGCTATTATATATAAATTTTTAAACAAAATATAAGATGATATATATTCATAATGACCAAATTATGAACCAACAATAACCAAATTATAAAATAGTTGTTAACACATTATCCATATTACAAATGTCAATCACAATGCTTAAATAGGTACTCAAAATACATGAGTTAAAGTTCATATTGGCAAAAAACTTGTTCATTCATTTTGCAACTTGAGATATGGATGTTCAACTTGATTGTATGGAAAACTAAAATTTTGCACATCAATATCATCTACAGCCATGTTACCGACATCCTCGCCATCTACAAAAAAAATATTAAATACATATCAATAAGAAATTATTTTTGAAGAAAAAAAATAGTAATTACCAATTATTGAAATTTTATAAATTCACATTCTAGTATTCAACTAATCAACGTGAGTAGCCAAACTTGAACCTTCAACTTCATTTATCGGCATTGATCCTTCTTCATGTAAAAGATTATCTAATTCTTCAAAATCAAGCTCTCCTAACTCATTCTCATCAATTATCCAAAATTTGGTCTCATCAATGCATTCATAATCAATGGGATCATAACTTCTTTTTTTGTTGTATAATCTAAAAAAGAAAAACATAAATGTATTCATACTTGTCAATGTAAAAAAATATATTAAAAAAATAATATTCAAAACAATTAAGAAAGTATTTGATGTCTATACCGATTTTTGAGTCACAAATTGTAATGAACATATACAAGATCATTGAGCCTTTGATGTTCCAATCTATTCATTTTTTTTGTATGTATACGTTCAAACATAGTCCAATTCATTTCACATCCAGATGAAGAGGTAGTCTGACTAAATATTTGAATTGCTAACTTCTGCAAATTTGGTGTACTATACACATGCAACCTCCACCATTCATCTAATTATCATTTCACATTAAATGGAAAAAACCATTAAGAAGTTGATAAATATGATAATTTGCATTTTAAACTCAGAGTCAAAGCAAACTAGTAAATATTAAAAGGTAACTAATGAAAACACACTATGATAATCTCTTAGACTTTTTTTACCTAGTTGAAGTAATTCACGAGAAGAATAAACAAGTTCTCTTCCAAAACTTTCTAATCGATCACAGAACAACCTCAATTCATGCATTGCTTGATGCTTGCCTTTCCCAAATTTCTGGTCAATAACATCCATGACAACTCTAATAATTGATGGCTTATCACAAAAATTTTCATGATTATATTGGAAACATGGATTCAAATTAATAGTTTTTGAAGATGAATATTTTACTAGCTGTTGATCCTACGTTGAGCTTTATAACTGGTGTATAAGACTTTGTATATTGCTATCTTTAAATAGTTTAACCCCAAACGGTATTTTTATAAATGCCTTCATACACATACCCCATCAAAAGTCTCTCATCACAATCAACAATACGTGATAAGCGTACAAGGGGAGTCATAAGATTCATAATTATGAAGCAATCATTCCAAAACTTGTTATCCAATATGACAGAAACCACAACTTTATTTTTATCATCCTCATTACCTGTAGCACTTAAAAAACTGCTTAGTCACTAAAGCTTGCAAGTCATGTTTGTGATCATGAAGACTCTTAAGTGCAATAAATGTGGTAGCAAAGCGAGTTGCACTAGGTCGAAAAATCTTTGTCCATCCCTCTCTTTTTCTTAACTAATTCAACAAAGCAATATGATTATACACAAAGACTGTCACCTTTGATGCATGTCTTGTAAGCTCAAAAACATGGTCTAACTTACATATATTGTGACGCCCTAACCCGACACCCTGTGTTAGGAAAGGGTGTCACAACTCTGAGAACTAAAAACCTGTTAACTTATATAATTCTAAACAATTATCTTGAAAATATAAACTTACAAAAAATTTCACATACATCCATCAGAAGGGTATTTGCAATGTCATGTACATATATTCCCAGTCTCATTTACTTATACTTTTAGTATTTACAATGCTCCGAAATCTTACATTTGTTACTTATGCAAAATCGCCAAACTGCACGCAAATATTCCTACAAATACATTTACCTGTGATGTGGAATATCGACGTCCTCTTAGGGTACCCACACTGAGCAACACCTCGCTAAGCTTTATACGCTTAAGAGAATCCATAAATACTTTTGACGGTAACACACACTATAACGATTGTCACAATATCATACAATTTATTCATATCAATATACACTTGTATTTATTATAATTCAATTACATATCAGATTTACATCTTCATGTTTCACGCTTTATAAAATATTCCAAAATTTCATATCATCTTATGTCATGCCCGTATATTCGTTAAAATGGATACGGAAAGAACTCAGATGTACCCCAAGGGTACTATCACCGTATCAAACATTCATCATCAGATTGTATGACCTAAACTAGGTCTGTAATGACCAAAACTAGGCCAATTATATTTGTATGTCATAAAGATCTCAGATCCTGACAAGATGCCTGTCATTCCATTCACCGCACATAAGGTACCAGACTTATTAAGTTTTTATCCTAGTTAGAGATAGGTCAGATAATGCTCATATCTCATACATGATAATTACAATCACATGGATTCATATGGGATACTTATGTACCATTATTCTCTTATACGGTGAGATAACGCCGCTATTTATTGGCAAACAGACGTCATATTCTCGATTCATTTCTTGAGAATTTTATCACTGATCCACATATATCAAACATGCTTGTATTTCTATTCATGTGATCATATCGCATCGAATTATCACCAGTGTGCCAATGTACATAATTTCATAACAACTACTCATAATTTATAAAGTGTGCAATTTCATTTACTTCCAATTCATATAATCGAATGTATTATTATTCAAAACCATCTTCTAAGATACCGTAAAACCATAAGACATTAGATGTTTTAAAGTTCTATAGTAGAAGACATGAAAAATCATCTCCCAAAAAACAGAATTTGAATTTACTCTATTTTACGGGTACAATGAGTTCACATCTCAACATGCTTCCTTCAAGTCCATTGTTCCTCTATAAATCTATTTTATTCGTAAATCAATCACCAATTTGAATCATCCCAACCTGCCGCGTTAATGCCAAATTGGTCTCGATTGCCCGCTTGTTGGTAATCGATCGAAATCTCGGAGCCATGGGTCTTAACTCCATCATTTATTACTGTTCTTCAGACGCTAGAAACATGAGGCAGCTAAAAAGGCTCTTCAATCCGAATCATCCAATTAAAAGAGACCGAAACTCAAGACATGCCTTAAACAACTAGACTACTTATTTTCAAAACATAACTGTAAATTTCTCTGCAAATGTGGCTCCACTTGACAAATTTCAGTAGAGGTCTCAATGAACATACTTCAAAGGAAATTGTTCTCCTAGAAGTCTAGTTTACTCATAAATTGGAATCACTTAATTTGGATTATTAACTTAACTAGCGCACTAAACACCAAACTGCATTTTAAAACAATAGATAACCCACAACTTACCTCAGATACCTCGCCTCAAAAATGTGAGACTTAGGGTTAGTTTTGAGCTGGGTACCTTCTATACTGTATTATCGCTGTCTTCAACCTGGAATCACCAATTTGGGATTTAATTAACGACTACACACCCAGAAACGCAAAATAATAGCTGCCTAAAAAAATTTTGACAAAGATTCCCCTCTGAAACCAAAACAGTTCTTTTAGCACAGTACTTTTTTGAATTAGACCACAACCAATCAATCAAAGCCAAAGCACACAGTTAACTCCCAAATTTACTTAAGCTAACCCAAATTACTTTGAAGCTGTGGCTTCTAACTCAAACATAAACAAAAGGCGAGCCGGCACTCTCAAAACATACTCAAATCCATACAAGCTTATACTTCCATGCGTTCTATACTTGTAGTTTCCAGCAGATCAAATGAGGATTCCATATATCAAGAGAGATTTCATACCTGATCTCTTTCAAAGACTTGAACGAAACTTCTTCTTATTTTCGCTCTTTTCTTGAACAAGATGAAGAAATGGAGAGAATCAAACGCTTAGCTCTTCTTCACGCCCGTAAGCCCTGAAACCCAAATTTGAAAGACTCATTCAAGAGACCAAATGTGGTCTTATCCTTTCAGCAAAAGAAGTGTTTGTTTGCTTTTTCTATTTTTTCATTAATTTTCCTCTTTTTGCATTTTGTCCTCTTCCATTTCTTTCTAAATCGTGACAAACGACTTATTACTATTTCAATTACATATACTCTTCTTCATTTATTGACTGAGTCCAATGTGACATTTTACCTGTTACAACTTAACTTTGAATTAATTTCTGCGCTTTATCATTTTTCTCTCACTGCATTTTAATCTCTAAAATACACATTTACTTTTATTATACCCTAAACATATTATAAAACTACTAGGGTATAATTTGCGGTGTTACATATATCCTTAAATATCAAATTAAGACAATGAGCTGCACAAGGTGACCAATTAATGTGTTTATACTCAGAAATCAATCTCTGGCAGTCACCAGCAGTAATTATCATTATTAGTGCATCATGTGAACGTATTAGTTGACTCACCCATTCAATTATTCATCGGTTAATAACAAAGTCAATTAGAGAATCCTTTCACAATATCGGCATCAACATAGGTTTTTACAAAACGATCCCTCGAGGACAATAAACAAGGAAGTTAATGACTGTTCTTTGTCTGTTGTCTGTCCAACCATCACCCATTATTGTACACCCAACTGCCCGCTTCAAATCCTCATGATAAGAGTTCGCTGCCACTGAACTTCCTTTCTGGGAAGTCCTTAAAAGACAGGCCTATTAAATTGATGCAGTGTAACTTGGACCTTTATATGTAGGACCAATTGCAGCTATAACATCTAACGTTGGCTTGAAGTAGAAGGAATTTACTGCATTAATCAGAATGCATGCATCATAAAAGAATCTCCCAATTGCCATATCAACTCTTCAAACAGCTTCTTCCCCAGCTAATACATTCTTAATAAAAGATTGAGCTCCTTAACTAGTTCTTGGTGCAAAATATTTATCTATTGTTGATTTCTTTCTTTCTCTAATTAATATTTCAAGCATGTAGATTTTTTATTTGTTGAACCTTATTCTTCACACCTGGTATATCCTCTCAAGTTGCGGATATTAAGACCATATGGATTTCATACCTTTCATGCTTCTTGTGCTCCTTGTTTGGATCTCACAAGCTCTGTAAGAATTTCAATCAAACTTAACACTGGAGATAATGTGGTCTAATATCCTTCACCTAGAAGATGTTTTTTATTCCACTTCACTAAATTTTTAAAACAAATTCAGCATTTTCCTGCTTGCATATATTTCTTCTGGAAACAGTTCCCTCAGCAGGTCAGGTCTCGCTTCACTGACTCGTGAGTTCATAGTTGAATCTTGACCAAAAAGAAGGGGTGAAGCTGATTCCATTTCTTTGATTAGAAACAACATCAATGAAAGCATCATGATATAAACTTATAATGTTAATACCTTAATTAAATAAGTAAAAATATATCAATTTAAAGTGAATCAAATGCTTACTCAATAAACAGAGTAAGGATATTTATTGTGTAAGCTCTAAACAATAATAAGGAGATAAGCCAAATAGTATTATTTGGTTGTAGATGAAGTTGGAAAGAACCAATATTTGTGGTCAACCAAAGTTATAAGAATGAAGAATTACAACTTAATACAATTTAGAATTATGAAGAAGCATCCATCCTACAACTCAAACATATTATCACACCCAAAAGTCCCTAACCATTTCTTGTGTGAAAAGCTCCAAAAATATTTTGTGCTCATTACCCGTTTGATAAAATTCCTCTAAGAACTTATTTTCAATTTTAACCGATTTTTAGCTTTTGGGTTGCATCAGTTGATGTTTCTTAGTGAACTAAAGTCATCTTCTCCGCCAAGTAATGAAGATGGTGGGTGGTGTGTGTGTGTTGGGTTTATGTGTCAATGTTTTTTTGTTTGTGATTGAATGTTGGGTTTGAGTGTAAAATGATAAGAATCAAGAGCTTTGTTCATATGTGTTGGTCTCCTGATGTGTGCAAACACTGATCTACAAGTAAGTCCTCATACAATGCATAAATCACAAGCAGATAAAGAAACAAGCAAAGGAATCCATCAAGAATATAACAATAGTGGAATGTAGTCATGAAGGATAGTGCCCTCCATCATCTAATATAGTTAGTAAATAAGAGAATGTTAACCATTCAAATTGACTAACAAGAAATAACTCTAGTAATGTAGAAGAACAAAATCTCACAATTTTAAACTCTTAAAATATCCAGGACTCTAATTAGAATCACATCAACAAGTTTTGCTTGCACTACATTTCACTGCTTCTCTGTGTGGTGGTGTTCTAGAAAGTTCGACTCTCCTCCCAGATCCATTCGAGTAAGGTTACCGCGTCAGCGATGTTCAATCTTAATCTAACTTCAAGGCAGCAATGAATGATCAAAATTTTTTTTTACTACCAACACTATTAACCATCTCTGCTTTTATGTTTAGAGATTAAAAATTAATAGCAAAAAGATTTTTTTACCGCATATAGACGGCCCATATGTGTTCATTTTTTAATTGGTATTTGATGACTGAATGATATGAACATTCAAAATTCAATTATTTGAAACGATCATTGTACTCGACGATGTGATGTGGAGCTCGCTTTCTAGGTTTTTAGTAATGATCGATTGTGTAAGGTTAATTAATCCATGATTTATTTTCAGATGAGATCATCCACTATCAGTACTAGCGGTATTTCCTTTCTCACTTCATATTTGTGCAATCTCCCATATGGATCCCAAAAGAAAACTCTATAATCCATTTCCAACCTGCAGCTTGGCAGAGAGGATCATGTGTCATCCTCACTCCCTCGGGATGCTTTCCACAGCATTCCCTCTCGAATTGCTAAAAATCAGAATCATGAATCACACTCTCCGAAAGAGTGCCTGAATTCCAATTCAAGTTATCTTCATCTCCACTTAGTAAATCCTTCATTCTCATGGATCAAGCACCTACAACTATATTATCGGGAAGGACCCACAAAATTGATAGATTATAACCCATTGGATTGCTTCGATTTTTTCCAACTTTCCCATTTTATGCAGACAAGGTAAAAACACAGGTTTAATTATGCATCCAACCACTATGTGAAATTTTTTTTGATAGTTCTTACCCTCGAGTTTGTCTACACTTCGGCTACCACAGCAGAATCTCTAAATCTTATAGACTACAGGAATATAAAGATCAAACAAGAGATCAAACCTTGCAAAGAAACACACCATTATCATGAAGAAACTTTGTTCGGTTAAATCAAGACGAAAAT
This sequence comes from Tetrastigma voinierianum, assembly GCA_016808115.1. Lineage (NCBI taxonomy): Eukaryota > Viridiplantae > Streptophyta > Magnoliopsida > Vitales > Vitaceae > Tetrastigma > Tetrastigma voinierianum. The sequence continues at coordinate 9,726 of JAEQBH010001524.1, forward strand.
CAAACATTCATGCCCCGAGATCAGAATCAAAAATCGCCATAATGAGTGACCGCGCAATTCGGACCAACCAAGTCAGAGACGATAAATACGGTAACAAATGGGCCCGCGAAGACAAGAAGGAACATAGTGCTTTAGGCAAGGTCGCGAATTACGTAGTTAGCGCTAAAGGGGCCATTCTACTCTTTTTAAGTTTTTGAGAGGCGGTATCAAACGGCGCCGTTTTTTGAATTTATTTTTTTTAAGAAAATGTATGCTATCAATCGGCCGGGCTTCGTGAACCGTACCCGATTCAACCGTTGGTTCACACTGTTCGAGGCCGGTTCAATTGCATTCTAGTTTATTCATCCGAACCGACCAAACGCGAACTGACGGGCGTTGACCCGATCGACCGACCTGCTTGGTCTTGGCTTCTAAAATCATTGGTCATTTCTGTCTTAATATATTCATTTATTTTGTAAATGCGGTTTCTAGTATGTGGTAACAACTATATGAACCTAAATTACCATGTATGGTATGATTCTATTCATGTTATTACACAGCTTTTCTTGTAACACTTAAATTATACCTTAGCTTTATAAATATATTACAGATAATAAAAGTAAATGTGTATTTTTCAGAATTTAAATGCTAAGTGAGAAAAATGATAAAACCCGAAATTAATTCAAGAGTTAAGGGTAGAATAGTAAAATGTCACATTAAGGACCTAAAGGTCATAAATGAAGAAGAGTATACGCTAATTGTAAATCAGAATAAGTCAAGTTGCAATTAGAATATGTTATGGACTAAAACGCAAAAAGTATGAAGTTAAAACACAAAATTAGTTTCAAACAAGTACTTGCAAAGATAGTGAGGATAAGACCACATTTTGGTCTTTTAGAATGAGATATTTTCTCATTCTATTTGGGCTAGGGCATTTACTTTGTGTGAGAAGAAGAGCAGCCAAGGTTGATTCTTCCATTTGATCTGGGCCTTGTTCAAGAGAAGAAGTGGAAGAAAAAGAGAAGTTTGGTTCAAGTCTTCAAGATCAAGGTGCTGGAAATCTTCTTGATCTATGGAAACTATAAGTGTTGTGAACAATTTGTATGGAAAAAGTATGGACACTTGTATGTTTTTTCTGAGTATGTTTGGAAATTCTCCAAACTCCTTTTTTGTTTATGTTTGAGTTAGGAAAACCCTAACTTTTGTATAAAAGTGATTGGGTTAGCTTGGAGTCAGATTGGAGTTGTTTTGTTGTGCTTTGATTTTGATTGATTTTAATGAATTCTGCAAAGAAAATTAACACAATTGTCGGAGTACAATTATATGTGTTTGACTCGATTTGTAAACAATGTAAGTTTTGGAGTCATAAATGTAATAGTACAAGTAAATGAGACTTCATATTATATGTAATATAATAAATACCATTACAAGTGGATGTATTTGGAATTTTGTAAGTTTATATTTTTCAAGATAATTGTTTATAATTATATAAGTTAACAGTTTATAGTTTCCTCAAAGTTGTGACACTCCTCTTTCCCCGGCTGCTGGTGCCGGTTAGCGCTACATTCTTGTCGCTTTCTTCTTAGTCGTTTGGTAACCTCTTGGATGGTGCAGATTATGCCTTGTCTATGGAAACTGCCATTTTGGGTGGAAGCAGCGAACGTTTCGTGTATAGAAGTGGGGATGGTTTAAGAAATATAAGAGGGAGTCTAAAGTATTATTGTGATGCTGTTGCTCTTGTATTTGCTAGAGACAATGAGAAGCCTCAAGGTATCATTCGTTTTTCTTGTGAACCCAAAACTATGATTAATTGCAATAAAAAATACGCAGACCTTTTCCCACGGGAAATTCATATTCTGAAAAGTAAATGCACTCATCATTGTTGTGTAGAATTCTAAAACTCTTTCTACACGTTTTCTATTTTGTTTGGAATCAAACCTCTCCATTCGTGCATCCATCTCAATTCCTTTCTACCTTCAGCATCTCTGTCTTCATGTTGTGTAATTTTTGTTATGTTTCAAAATTCACTCTCTGTGTTTCAAAAATCTTGCTTCAGTGGCATTTGTTCCAATGGCAGGTGTAGGGGAAACTAAATTCCCTGTTGGTTCCACTCACAAGGGAGTTTCTGTTAAAGTGGTAGACAACATATCTGAGTGTTCTACATGGCTCAATGCTAGAAAAGAAGGCATCAATGAGGTCCTTGATGGTCATAGAATTCTAAATGATATTTATGACGAGGTAACTCTTACTCTCTGTAGATGTTTTTCTTCAATGATACTTCTCTTTACCTATCAAAAATAAAATTATGAGGTAACTCTTAAATTCTATGAGTTTCAGAACATATATTTGATTTCTTAATGAAGATTTCTTTGGTCTTCTCCATGAAGCTATTGATTTGATAAGTTTCTGCTAATCTAACTATTGTCTTTTTGCAGTTAAATTGGGGCTAAATTGATTGCTTGTTGATGTTTTAAATGGGCCATGATAATTATGAAAGTGACTAGCTTCAGAATGCTTGTTCTTGAATAACTTTGCAAAGAGAGCTTATTGAATCTTGGATTGTCAGACTCTGTTTGGGTGTATAAGATTTTGGCTGTCATGGTGATTTATTCCATAGTTTATAGTTGATAACTTGATATATGTGGTTTTTAAGATATCCAAATTAGGCAGCATTGTCATTTTTTTTCTAGGAAGGCAGCATTGTCATTTAAACTCTCTAATGTGGCAGTGTTTTTTTTTTTTTTGATAAGTTCGAATGTGGCAGTGCTTTCAAAATAGATTATTCCAAAAGTGTACTTATTTGGGAAGGCAGCTACTTACTGTTCACTTTTATGCTCTTGCCCAACTCATGAACAGTAATCATTATCGAAATGACAGAAGAAAGAAATTGAAAAGAAAGTTTAAATATCTCAACTTGAAAACTTTCAGCAGTCTCCTCCTGTTACTGAGAAGGAGGCTGACTACTGCTGAGACTTTTGCTTACCTCAAACCTGTTACAAATGATCATAATGGTATATCATTACCTGGAACTGAAAAAAGAAGCTGAAACCGTATTTTTAAAGATTATGTCTCTTACTAAGCACATAGAAAATACGGATACTATAGTTTTTTAAAGATTGCAGTGCAATTTTATTTATTTATTTTGGGATCATTGTTTTTTTTTTTTGTGATAAATACACAAATTTGTCCCCATTGGGACTTGAACCTTGGACCCCTCCCCTCCCTATGCTCACCCTAGTTTCTAGGCTATTTTATTCGTATGTCTGCAACTGGAGTGTCTTTGTTATTCATAGGATAGAAATGTATGCTTGTGGGATTATTTTTTTTATTTTCTAAATTTCATTTTCTTCCTGAAGCAAAAAGAAATTTTTTTATGGCAGATGAGAAAATGGGAATGCTTCTAGGCACTTATTCATTGGGGTTACAAAACAAAGAAAGTTTTCCATTGGGTCTGAGAAGGTGAGATGGAACAACCTGGAATCTAAAGTGTTGTTCCACTAGTAAGGCAAATTCCTTTCTCATATTTAATTGGTCTTAGTTATTTATTTGTTTATTTTTCCAAAAATCACCATTGCATTGACTTGGGCAAACTAGAAAGGCATCCTATTATAGCATAAACAATAAATGAAGAAAACAATAATCTGATCAACACAATGTAAACCGAAAAGGGGAAAAGGAACTATAACAATGAATAATAGCATAAATCTTTGCTTTTGTTGGTGCTATAATTTTTTATTGATGAGATTACGGGTGAATAGAAACTTAAGAACTAGGAGAGATTCCTTACAATTAAAAGTCTTTTTATGATGAAAGAAAAGAGGGGGATAATAGAAATGAAAAGTAAATGACTATAGTAGATACAATAGTGTAATTGTACTAAGCCAGGGTAGACATGGGACCCAGGTATAAATTATCAATATGACAGCCAAATTGGCTTTATAGTTACCATTGCTGGGGTTGTGGATGAAATGGATCGAGAATTTTGGCCCTTGCTCTTGAACTCCACTTTTTTAATCACACTGCTTTAGAACCCCGACAGAATGGGATTAAGTTTGTTTTTTTGTCGATAAAGCTAAATAGCTGCATCTGAAACTTGTTTGTTTTTAACTTTTTTATGACTTATTATTGAAATTTTATGAAAAATTCTAAAATGTGGAAAGGCCAAAATATTTGGTTTTTCTATTTAGAAAAAGAAGACTAAACAGGAAAAACCACCTTTGCCTCCAACAAGAGAGAGCTACTGAAGATCACTACCCAACGTTTAAAACAAATGAACGACCCTGAATACTATTAAGTACTATTTAGCATTAAGTTGAAAAAAAAGTCTTATTCAGCATTAAGTAAAAAAACAAACACCACGTGAGTCTCTGTTGAATTCTCTTACTTCCTCTCAGGGACATCCAAGACATGTACTTGGGTTGCACCCTCCAGTGGTTGCTTCCTTTTTCCCTGTAGAGAAAAAATGTCTGTTGAACTGAAAGTGTAGATCTTATTGTAGGGAATCATCTCGTCATTTCTACTTGGATAATTTCATACAAAGTTGTTAAAGTGGATCTGAATATCCATGCCTGCATCCATCGATGAAGGAATTAATTCGATTATACGATAGAAAATATTTGTAGTAGAAAGCAAACAACTTATATTTGGTTGCTGTGCTTTAACCCATGCTACTGTGTATGACATCTAAAATATAATGCTTCAATCCTCTTAGAACGATTGCATTCATTCTGCTGGATGGTAATAAATAAGATGAAGAACACTGCAATTACAAACAAAAACAGATCCTTTCCAAACACGATAAGTTAGCATCCAGAGACAGTTTTCCTTTAATACCTTCTAATGTGTACATTCATGGTCTTAACTTGGAAGGATTCTGTTTCTCATTGAGGGCAAAAAAGTGTTAATAGAAAGAATGATCATAGGTCTAACATTTGGTATGATGCTCTGAAAATGTTTTTTTTATTTCATTTTGGTGCAGAGGAAATGAAAACGGTCTCTTCGTCGAAGGCTCTGATGGTGATCCATTTCGTTTCTACCCCTCTGATTCTGATTCTGTATCGTCTTCTTGTAACCACGTCTCTGAAGAGTTCAGGAATCTAAAGCAAGCATGTGGAGGTGTCGGCTTCTCCTGCTATTTGCCTTAGGGATCCTACATTCTTTGGAAGAGCAAATGTTGACATCTCTCCTTTCTTGGAGAACTTTCCTGGGGTTCCATTATCAGTGATAAGGTGTGGCTGGGGTGGGGTCGTCGGACCGGACTAAGGTGTGCTGGGTTAATCGGACGTTTCAATTTGAGCACTGCAAATCATGAAGAAGGTCAAGAAGAAAGTGCTCATCTCTGCTGTGTACGCTATCGCGGTACTGTTTACCTGGTGATGTCCTACACTCCACCTCTATAGGGTTAACTTTTGTTTATTTGCTTCCTCCTCACAATCTTCTTTTGACCATTTCTGGAACATGATTTGGAGTTGTACCTCATGCAGAACTAATTCAAGCCCACAGCTGGTTTTGTGGGTAGTATGAGAAATAGACTTATATATACTAGATTCTCCGCCCTTGGGTAAATGCCTGACTTTGCAGAAGTTATATGTCAATATAAAGAAACTAGATATATTAGTCCATTTTTCCTTCCAAAGAAAATTAGTGTTATAGAGCATTCCAGTGTTGTGGTAAAATGAAGTTATCTAAAGTTATATTTTTTGCTCCTAAAAGTTACTTTCGAGGCTTAATAAGTCTGGGGCTGGGGAAAGATTCCCAGCAGCCGAACATCTAAAGTTTATCTTATTCTAAATCATTCACTCATCTTTTATATTCTGAATAATTGATCCATTTTTCATCTATTTATATCACTCCACATATCTATAAATTTTCTGTCATAAGAAACCACTCTTTCCATCCTTAACATTTATTGCATTGACATTCAAACATACTTAATAAACATTGCTAAATCATTCACTAAGAATACTTTTACTCATTATCATTTCATTATCGAGCTGGTTTTTTTCATATTTAGCTTTTTGCTTCACTGTTAGAGGTGCTCTAAACCTCAAATCTATGCACCCAACTCTTCTTACTTGGGTAACCTTCTCCCTAGAGGGTTTTGGATTAAATTGGCCCATTAGAAACTATTGTTCAAATTAGTCCTGGGGTTTTTTAATTTTTATTATTTTAAATGGATAAATAAAAGATTCTAAACATTTTGTTTGGTTGAATGGTTATTTTCATACCAATAAGCTGTACAAATGTTTCTTTGCTCTGAAACTAGTTTTGAAGCTTCTACAACATTTTGCAGGTGTCTGAAATAATCTACATAGAATTATACTTACATTAAGCGAAAAATACTTTTAAAATCCTGAACTATTGGGATTTTTGCATTTATAAACTGAACAAAAAACTTAATTTTTAAATATATCAACTTTTATTTTTATTGTGTTTCTAGTCTCGGATATGCCAGGTAGGACATGGTCAAGGTTTGGAGTGAGGTTCAAGTTATCCGAGGTTAGAAATGCAATAAAAATGAAAGTCGATAATTATAAAAATCAAGTTTTTTGGTTCATAATAAGATGATGTTGTTCTGATGCTAGAATTATAATTAGACTGAGGGTTAAGATATAAAAATAAAATTCATGAAATTATATTTAAAAAATAAATTTTTTGTTCATGATATAAATGCAAAAATCACGGAAAGTTTAGGATTTTAATACTAATTTTTCCTTCACTTCAAATGTTATTTAAATGGTTCATTGTTCTTGCATTGATCCCTTTGTTGCTCACAAGTCATGGTCTCAGTCTCATCCATTTATTCAACTTGAAGCCACTCCAGTGACTTGAAACACCAGCCCTTTATTACAAAAAAAATACAAAAACAAATATAATCAATACTGATTAAGGATTCATGCATTTATAAATTATTTTATTTTTATATTGAAAAGTTTAAATTATTTTATTAATTTGAAATAATGTAGACATTTAATTCATTTGTTTTAACTTTATTATTAGTATTTTTTTTCCTTTATTCTATTTTCTTCACATTTAATTAGCATTTTTAATGTGGTTTATATTGATTAGAAAATCAGAAAATTGACGAAATGGAGGGTATGTTTGGTTTTTATTTTTGAAAATTAATATTTAAATAGTTTTTAAAAACATAAAGGACACCAAAATAACGTTCTTTCAAAAACTATTTTTATTCTCTGAGTTTATTATTTTCTATGTTCTTCATGATTTTTGAAATAAAAACATCTGAGAACCAAATGTGTTCAATGTCTTTTCTTTTCTTTTTTTTTCGAACAAAATACGGTTTTTAAAAATTGTAAATAAACAGTTCTAAGGGACTTAAAAAAAATTGGTGATTCGATTAAAAGACATTTTGAAAATTTAAACCCTCGTCAACTTTTGTCATCATTTTAACAAAAATAGCCTGGATGTTCTATTCTAAAAATAGCCCTTTCTTATTAGAGGCTTATGTAAATATATAAGTTAATAAAGGGCATTTTTGTCCAAAAAAAATATTTTTTGGGAAAAAACATGAAAAGGTTTAGGTTTGCAAAATGGTACCTTATTAGACCAAATATTTATAAAAAAAAGAAAAAGAAAAGAAAAGCCACGTGGCAGAAAATAGAGGGGCGGATCGTTCTAATTTGTTTTGCTATAAAATGGAAATTGTGTTTCAATTTTCGAAGGATTCGGGAAAATCCTTGGAATGGAGAGAGGGAAAGGGGGCGGTGTTGCTCTTCTCAGTGAAGATCTTCTTCACAACATTCTCTCTAGGCTCCCTGCCTTATCCTACGCATCCGCCGCCTGCGTTAGCCGCTCCTGGCGCCGCGTCGCCGCCGCCGTTCTCTCTTGCCCTAAGCTCGCATCTGCAATCTCTCTCAATCCCTCTTGTCAGGTAGTCTAGATTATACAGACAAGCGCATGGTTCATTTTTTGAATGGAAATCAGGTTGTTGTTTCATGTTTGTTTCTCTGGAAACTTTGAGAATTTTTTATAGATTTGTGAATTTTGCATTTTTATTTATTTCATGATCTAGGACGCTGTAAAGGAAGTTCTGGATTCGGTTCTTTCCAGGCCTATTCGTCCTCATTTCGCTATTGCTTGCGTTGGCATCAAGTTCAACCTGGAAAACACTCACAAACTTGTATGAAGTCTCTCTGTGTGTGCACAAACACTTATGTGTTTGAATCTGTGTACTCAATTAAGTGAAATTTGGATGCAGATTACTAAGGCATTGGGTTCTACTGCTCCAGTGATTACGTCCTTTGCTCGTGGAATCATTGGTAATGACGCAATTAGTGAGGAATTCAAGGAGGTGAACGTGTGCCTACTCATTTTCTTTGATTGACCGAGGTTCCTAGTAGAAGTATGGGAATGAGAGGTTATCTTGATTTGAAATTGTTTAGGTTCGGGGAGTCGACTTCGCAGATCTTTTTTCACCCGATGATAAAGATGAAGGAATTGTTCTCATTGTTGGTTTTATGCCGGGTATGAAAATTGATGCAATCCCTCTGTTGCGAGAATTGAAGGTACGGATGCTGTGTTTAAACCTTTACATTGCCTTTATGTAAGCATATTCTTTCTTAAAAAATTGATTCAGGGGGCATTCTTAGATATGTTAGAAAGTTTGTGTGTGCATGCAGAGAAGTGCATTTATGAACTAATCCATGTTGTGAACCTATTTAAACTAGCTGAAGATGGCATCTGAAATTAATAGATGATAAGTGATCATCTTGCTGTCATATGAATGGTCAAAACACAGGAGTTGTATGTGTTGATATTGGTTTTATTCCGGTGGCAAGACTTCATGAAAGGAAAGTTGACATATTTTTTTTTTACTTACATCAGAAACCTTGCATTTCCCTCGTCGACAAGTTTGTGATGGATGTTAGGGATTATTCAGCTGCTGTTTCTGGTTGCACATCACCAACTGGAATTGTAATGTTTTGGGTAAGTTTTTGTAGGGAGTTTTAATGTTTACACATGAAAAAATTTGTTTACTTACTAATGGATTTTCAGTATATCTTGTATTTCTAACACATGACTTGGCTGATGTTCTAGGATGGACATGCTGACATGAAACCTGTTCTTAAGAAGATGGGTGGGTATTATTGAATATTATGCTTTGGGTAGTTTCACTCACCTCCCTTGAGGCTTGGATTAAATATCTTTTGCTACCATTAGTTTAAAGTTTGTCAAAGGGAGGGTTTGAAAAAATTTCAAATTAATGGTAGCTTAGTGTAATTAACCCAAATGTGAGTGAAATTAACCCTATACTTATTGCTCTTCAGTTTCACTTTTGTTTAGAAGGAATAAGAAACATCATATGGTATTTCCAGCATCATGCAGGAATGCACTTTTATAAAAATAAATAAATAAATAAGAAACATCATATAGCATTTGCAAAGTGAGCCTTTTTTAGTTTGATTCACCCCTGGTTCATCCATATCAAAATTCAAGAGTGCTGCCAATACTAATGGATAGTCCATTGTCACACCGTATCAGCTTTGTACCCAGCTTTCAACTTTTAGTTTGGGTGCTTTCTTGGAATTAGTTTCTTAAAGAGATCAAAAGTTACTACCAAAATATGATTCTTGCCTATCTTGAGCATAATTAGGTGGACCATGCATTTCTGAGCTAGACCTGCTAAGCAATGAAGCTTGATGCAGCTTGACCTTGACTCTTTTGATTAGTACATGAGTCTAGGCTTCTTACTTTTTGAGTGGCTTCATTCATTTATCAGCTCTACATTCCAGGGTTTATATAGTGCGGTATGGAAGGTTATTTTGTTCTTGAAAATGGTCTATTTATTTTGTACATAAGTGGTTCCCTATACATGTGGTATCAACTATGTGAACCTAAATAATCATGTAACATTCTAGTCACAGGTTAATTATCACAGATTTCTTACTGCTTCTTCTGAGTTGTCCCATAACCTCTTGGATTTGCAGATTATGCCATGTCTATGGAAACTGTCATTTTGGGTGGAGGAATTGGACGTTTTGTATACAGAAGTGGGCATGACAGTAGAAATATTAGTGGGAGTGCAAAAGATTCTTGTGATGCTATTGCTCTTGTATTTGCTAGAGACAATGATAAGCCTGAAGGTACCATTCGCTTTTCTTGCAAACCCAAGACTATGATTAATTGCACAATTAACAATATGCACACCTTTTCCCATGAAAAAAAAAAATCATATTTTGAAAGGTAAATGCATTCATCATTGTTGGGTAGAATTCTAAAATTCTTTCTACATATTTTTTGTTTTTTTGGTTACATAGGATCAACCCTCCCTGTTCATGCACCCATCCCAATTCCTTGCCACCTTCAGCATCTCTTTCTTCATATTGTGTAATTCTTGTAATGTTTCAGAACTTTCTTCCAGAGCCAAAATCTCGCTTCAGTGGCTGTCTGGTTTGGCAGGTGTCGGGGAAACTCAGATTCCATTTTGTTTTATCAACTGGTAAAATCTCAGGTCCCATACACAGCATGCCTAAAGTGAGGCAATAGATCTGACCGTTCTTCATGGCTCACTGCTAGAAAAGAAGGCCTGAATGAGGTCCTTGATGGTGAAAGAATTCTGCATGATATTTATGATGAGGTAACTCTTAAATTCTTTGAGGGGTTTAGAACTTATGTTTCATTTGTCCATAAAGATTTCTTTGCTTTTTTCGATGAAGCCATTGATTTGATTATGTTGTCTTTTTGGGGTTAAATTGGGGCTAAATTGATGGCTTGTTGATGCTTCAAATGGGCCATGATCATTAGGAAAGTGATTAGCTTAAGAATGATTGTCCTTGAATGACTTTGCAAGAGAGCTTATTGAATCTTGGATTGTCACAGATTCTGTTTGGGTGTATGAGATTTTGGCTGTCATAATGACAGAGTATTTATTCCACAGTGCATAGTTGATAACTTGATATATGTGGTTTTTATGATATCCAAATTAGGCAATATTGTTATTTAAACTCTCTAATGTGGCAGTACTTTTAAAATAGATTATTCCAGAAGCATTTATTTGGGAAGGCAGCAACTTACTGTTTAAGTTTTTGTTCTTCTTAACCTTGTCAACAATTATCATTGTCAAAATGACAAAAGAAAGTTGAAATATCTCAACTTGAAAACTTTCAGCCGTCACCTCCTGTTACATGGGAAGGGGGTTGACTAGTGCTGAGACTTTTGTTCACCTCAAACCAGTTAGAATTTAGAAATGATCATAATTGTATATCATTACCACCTATCAAAAAATAATGGTATATCATTACCAAGATCTGAAAAGGGAAGCTGAAACCATATTTCAACTTGAAGATTATGTCTTTTACTAAGCGCATAGAAAATACAGATACTATAGTTTTTAAAAGATTGCTGTGCAATTTTTTTGGGGATTCTTGTTTTAACTTATAATAAAAATGCAGTAATTTATTTTTTTGGACTATTTTATTTGCATGTTCCAGAATCGGGATGCCTTTATATTCATAAGATAAATATGTATGCTTGTATCACTTTTATTATATTTTAATTTCTTCCAGCTAAAAATATTATATGGCAGATTGGAAATGCGAATGCTTCTGATGACTTGTTCATTGGGGTTACAAAACGAAGAAAGTGTTCTATTGGGTCTGAGAAGGTGAGATGGGTAACAACCTTGGAATTCCATGGGATTAAAGGGTACGTTATGAAAATTCCTTCTTATAATCTGTTGGTCTTGGTTATTTATTTTTATTTTTGCAATCACTGTTGCATTGACTTGGGAAAACTAGAAAGGCTCCCTATTGTAGCATAAACAATAAATGAAGAAAACAATAGTCTGATCAGCACACATGTAAGAACTGAAAAAGCGAAAAGGATCTATAACAGTGAATATGAGCATAACTCATTGCTTTGCTGGTGCTGTAATTTTTTTTTGATGAGATTAATGGTAAGTGGAAAGTTTAAATCTAGGAGAGATTCCTTAGAATTAAAAGGCTTTTTATGATGACAGAAAAGAGGGGGATAGGCATGAGATCACATGTATAAATTTTCAATTTGACAGCCAAATTGGTTTTGTATATACCATTGTTGGGGATGTGGATGAAATGGAACTCTGCATTTTTAATCATGCTCAACCTTTCACAGAACCTGGCCTACTAAGGGATTAAGTCTGTTGAATTGTCTTTCTTCCTCCCTCTGTGGATATGCGACATGTACTTGGGTTGCACCCTGACTTGCTTCCTCCTATGGTTGCTTCTTTTTTCCCCTAGTGAAAAAATGTCTGTTGAACTCCAAGCGCAAATCTTTATGTAGGGAATAATCTCTTCATTTCTAATTGGACAATTTCATGTCTAAAGAGGATTTGTCTATCCACACCTGCATCCATCGGTGAAAGAGATAATTCAATTATACCATAGAAAATTTTACAAAGGTTAACACAAGCTGTTTCCAGTGTTAACCATTTTTTTTGCACATTTCTATCCCCTGTGTATTGGTTTCTCCATCTTATACCATTTTGCACCTATGACCTCGGATATTTATAGAATTAGTCCTAAGAAATTTCCTTATTCTATAAAGAAATCTAAAACCTAACATTACAATGACATTTGAATATATGAAATACTCTGTATACAATTATACTCTTTACAAAAAGAAACAAATCCATTAGGAATTTATGACATTTTCCTACACTCCTTAAGATTCATTCATGATTGTCGTTGGAGTGCATCTGTTTGAAATATGTCAAGGCAATCCTTTTATTACAGTAGTTATTCTTAGTTTTCATGTGCAGAGACCGTAAAGTCGGGGAGGATAGCTGGTGGAATTCCTGAACCTGAGTAGTTATTGAAAAAAATAAGTGTTAATGGGTGTGGTGAATTCTAAACCCAAGTAGGTTGCTGTAGAAAGCAAACAACTTAATTGTTGGTTGCTGTGCTACAAATTGCCCTCCCACCCCTGCGACTGGGTATGGCATCTAAAATATAATGTTTCAATCTTCCTAGAACAATTGCTTTTGTTTTGATGGATGATGATAAATTAGATGAATGAAGAACACTGCAGTTATTAATAAAAACCAATATTTTCCATTGTTGTCATATCTATAGGGAAGCGAATAGAACAATGGATTGTTTAGCTAAGAAAGGTATTTGCAGTATTGATTCAAATATTTTGTGGTTAGATTTTCCTAGAGATGTTAGAAAATTTGCATTTGAAGATTATTGTGGATTTTCTTTTAATCGTCTTTGTAGAGTTACTTATCCTAGACTTATTTCACCAAAAACAAAACCAATCTTTTCCAAATACTATAAATTAGCATACAAGAGATGGTTTCCCTTTTTGTACCTTCTAATGTGTACATTTATGGTCTCAACTCAAAGGATTCCGTTCCTTATCGAGGCAAAAAAGGGTTAATAGAAAGAATGCTCAAAGATCTCACATTTGGTATGATGTCTCAAAATGTTATTCATTTCTTTGTGGTGCAGAGGTAATGAAGAGTACCTCTTTGTCTATGGCGACGGCATCCAAACTGGCGATCTCTTTCGCTTCTACCTACCTGATTCTGAAACTGCAATGTCTTCCTGTAGCCGTGTCTCTGAAGAGTTTAGAAATCTAAAGCAAGCTTGGACCTGTAAAAACAGCCATCATTTGAATGGCGGTGACAAGACAGAAGAAGTATTTGGAGGTATCATCTTTGCCTGCTGTGGCCGTGGTGAATCATTCTTCGGACGAGCAAATGTTGACAGCTCTCCCTTCTTGGAGAACTTTCCCGGGGTTCCTTTAGCCGGAATAATGTGCGGCGGGGAGATTGGACGTGTCGATTCGAGCTCTCCAAATCTTCATGAAGGTCAAGAAGAAAGTGCCCCACGCAGCTGTGTACACTATTATGGTACTGTTTACCTGGTAATGTCCTATACTCCATCGCCTCTGCAGGGTTAACTTATGTGTATTGCTCCATAATGATCCTTTCAATTTTCTTCGACATTTCTGGAACATGTTTTGGAGTTGAAATTACGCTTAACTAATTCAAGCGACGGATATCCCTAATTTTGAATCTTACCTATCAATTATTTCATAGTTGATTATGACGATTTCACTTTTTGATACGATCCCATATTGGTTCCACAAGAAATTGTGGAGTGGTATTGAAGCTTGAGAGGTTCTCTTATCTATCAGGTTGGTCTTTTGAGTTGGGCTCTTTTATTGGGTTTGTGTATTTATCATTGATGTTTTCATTAAGATTCGATGCATAACGGGAAATGACTATTTGAAAGAGGGCTACTCGGTGCCTTAAGAGAAGATCCGGAGTGAAAGCTATCTAGAGTATGAGTTGTCTACGTGATACGAATCCCGTCAACTTGTGAGGAGACCCGTGATCGAATTAGCTCGGAAGAACCGCTCTAGCGTCGGCTTGGATGGATGACCTTGATCAGTTTGCTTATATGGAGCCAGAAGTGCGCTTGGTATCTCTGGGACGGCAATCGATTATGGGGATCCGATTGATAAGTCTTCACATGAGCCAGCGGGAATAGATAAGTTAAAGGAGTTAACAAAATAGAAAACTTTAAACTCTCAATTTTATTAATGCTTAAAACTTCTATAGATTGTAGGGATAACAAGCCTTTAAATAGACGCAAAAATATGAAAAATATAAACTAAATATTCGGCCACAAGGAAAGCAAATATTTGGCCAAAAACAAGAAATGAAACTAACATATTTTTTCCTAAATTAACACACACAAAAATGTCCTTGTGGGGAAGCAAAAAAAGGAAACTAGATAATTCTAGGCTAAGGCTTGAGAATCAAATTAATTACTGTCTGGAATAAATCCGATGCATCGGCACCAAAATAGCGGCAAATCAAGAACAAAATCAACGACCGTCAGCGGGGAACAAATCGGCGCAAATAAGCTTTCCAAAATATGAATCATGAACAAATCGGTTCCAAAATAACGACCGTCGGCTCATCGGCGCCGTCATTTCGAAATAGCGGTAATCCAGTACCAAATGCGCGACCAATCGACTTAAAACCTTTGGGGCAAAATCAACACCAAATCGCGACCATTGACCAAAATAGAAGCAAATCAACAAGTAGCATGTAGCTTTTAGTCAGTCAATTTAATTTATTAGTCATGGACCGTGATTTCTTTTTGGGGTTGAACCACCTGACAATACACGTGGGCATCTCGGATTAAAACATGAAGGGCTTCTTTGAATATCTTAGTCTTGGCTCAGTGTCATTAAGGCATTTCGGCCTTATTTCAGCAATTATTTACTGAAATATATTTAAATATTAAATTTACTATTTTAGCTAACAACTTTTTAAAATTCACTCCAATCACACTCTCTATTTTACACCCAATATTCACTAACTTCCAATAATTTTAAAAAAGTAAAACATATATATATATATAGACAAATAGAGAGAAAAAAAAGGTTGAGAGTTAATTTAGAGAGGCTCAGTGGCTCCCACATTTAGTGGTAATTTGGTTAAGCCCAGAAGATAGAGAGTGGAATAGAGAGTGGGTTTGAGAGAGAATTTTTGTATTTAGTACATTAAAGTGGTACAAAGAGAAGAAATAAGTGGGTTGGAGATGCTCTAAGGCTGATGGGACTTCAATGAGTCCCACAACTCATTGGGAAAATCTGAAACTTATATGGATTATAAATTCTTGGCGCTCGAGAACTTGAAAACGACCATCGCCATTAGAGAGCAACATGGATCGCCTTTGTGCTTTGATTCTCATCACTACGGATGTTCGGCTTTTCCAGGGTTGAGTAATATCCCACATCGGTTCCACGTGAAATTATGGAGTGGTACTTAAGCTTGAAATATTCTTTCATGTATCATGTTGATCTTTTGGGTTGAGGAGCACAGAGTGCATTATCATTGGAACTTCCCTCTTTGAATATGATTATATAACGATCGAAGAAGCCCCATTATTGTAGGTGGAAATTGTTGAGTGACATCTACTTGCACATCGGGACTTTGGTTTCATACTATGGTGGTGTGCGGGTGTTTACTCGCTATCAATGTTTTAAAATCGGGCCAGGGTGATTAAGCGGAAAAGTAGTTTCACAGTTCGATTTAGTACAGTCGGACAGGTGGTAGAAGCAGTTATTGTGACATAATAAATATTTATTTATATTTTTATTTAAATTTTAAAATATATAATTAATAATATTTAAGATATTATTTATTACTTTTTATATAAATAAAGTATTTTAAAATTTATTTTAAAAATATGTATAATGTTTATATATGAAAACATATTAAAAATTGAAGAAACTTATTTATATAAATATATACTTAATTAGTAGTAATATATAATTTTGTTAATATCTAGAATAATCACAATGACAACACAATGGTAGAGTGGTTTCCTTGTAATTTCCCTTTCCCATATTCGAATCCATAAGCCTGTATTATTTAATTATTATTTTTTAATTACAAGTATTTTAACCATACAAGCTTTCTAATACTAAGAAGCAAAGCAGCGTAGTTTGATAAAGCGTAACTGACGTCGTTTTAACTTGAAAAAAAAAAAAAAAATTTGTGGGAGTGATCGGTTCGAAAACGAAATGGTTCATCATTAATAGATCATTGCCGGTTCGAATTGGTTGCTTTGGTTGAGCGTAAAGCGGGTTTTATGATGAATCGGTTGGTTTGGCTCAGATGACGGTCAACGGCTCCGATCAGTTTTAAACCATTGCTCCTTATTACTAGAAATTTGCTAAACCTCCTTGATTATTACGTTTTTTATTTTACAGCTCTCATAAGAATGTTATGGATCGATAAGATTGGGAGTAGCATTGTAAAAAGATGCTGATATCTGTTATATTAACTGCTATGGAAAGGTTAAAAAAAGAAAATGGAATAAGGGATGAAAAGGAGAGTTTTGTACCATAATATTGTATTTTATTTTAAAAATTACCAAAATTGTTTGAAAACGAAACAAATGTCCAAACTAGTGGATTCAAGTCATGTAGATGATATCTTACTAAAATCGTAATAAGTGATTATAGTTTTGAAAATTTTTTTTAAATTAAAATCATAAATAATGACTATGATTTTATATTTAAATTTAAAATTATAGGCAATAATTACGATTTTACATTTATGTCATTTACGTGATTGGATACACCGGTTTGGATAAGTCGCTTTTCGTTCGCACAGGCAAAATAAAATGAAAAAGAAAGAGAGGTTACATATACACACGAGGTTATCTCTTAGCCTTACAATTTTAAGTTCGTGAAATAAACTCTTTACACCATTCGAATTATTCTTTCATGTTCACCTCTCCTTACACGCCCACTCCCATAAAACTCATCCCTCACAAAGTTACCGCAAAACCCATCGTCTACACCCATCGTCCACAAATTCGAGAACCCCAAACAATAAGAAATCCGGAGATTCAACGGGAGAAATGTATCAGTAAGTTTCTTCTTTTATTTGATTTATTGTGTTTATTCTTGTGTATTTTCGTAGTTTATAGTTAGATTTTTTGAAATTTAAATGCAGTTTCATGTTTCAGTTCTATGTTCCAGTTCTCAAATCAATTTGAGTATTCGGATTGCATTGAATCCGAAAATGATGTGATTCGTGATGTCGGACGAAGTTGCTTGTTCCGGTTCGCTGATGTCGGGATGAATTTATTAAATCAGTTTCGTGATGTCGGTGAAATGTTATAAGCCAGTTTCGTGATGTCCGATAAAGTGTTATTAATCCGGATTCCATGATGTCCGGTAAAGTGTTATTAATCCGGGTACAATGGAATTCAGAAATGTATATTATTTAATTTATCAATCTGACTATGAATATGATTATTTATGATTAATTATGATTTCAATAAAATTTTATGATTAAAAAATCCGGATAAATGATCTTACTGGATTTGTAAATCCGAGAAAAATCATAGAATCAGTTTACAAATCCAGGTTAAAAATCAAAATTCTAAATTTCCTATTCGGAATCAAACTCAATGGAAGGGAGGAACACGAATTTATTGTGGAGAGCAAAGCCTTTGAAAACATCATATGAAGAGATCCTTACAAAACACAGGGTGGACACCCAACTATAAAATCCAAAATCTTGTTTTTAATTTTAATAACCTCGACCAGAAAAATCACAGTGTATAGCTCATTTTGTAACTCTGGGATATGTATAGCCCATTTGGCTGCAAATTCTTTCAGGAAAATATGATGTTACAAAACTGGAATGAAGTGCCCATTTTAGTTTGTAACCATGTCAAGTTATCTATTTCTGTTAATAAGCTTATTTTTGTTTGTTTTAATCCGAAACCAATCCTCCTCCTAATATATACAGAGCAGTCCGAGACTCACAGCTCACAGGGCTATCTGGCTATACAAAAAACATTAATCTTGGCTCTCCAATATTTCCAATTTTCAAGGGGGCCAGTCGGCAACTCAAATTTCCACCATAAGTGTCCATTGAACTCTTGCTCCCCATGGCTTTATATTTTCTAAAGGAAATTTTTTATTTTATTTTCATAGGAGGTGTTTCAGATATTGATTATTACCAACTCAAAGTATCTTTAACTTACTATTTCCTCTATTGATATTATCTTTGCTTACTATTTCCTCTATTGATATTACCCGACTCAAATATCTTTAACTCGGATATTGATAGGATACTATCTCTAACCTCCTTGAATTTGGTGGTTGCAAACTTACAGTTAAGAGTAGTAGGCTTGGTTTTATAATATTACAATGTAATATATTCTATTTTCCATTGTTTGATGTTTACTGGAGTTAATTCGTCTTTTGCTTTCAGGTTCACTCTTATGTACAATCACACATCAAGCCCGAATGAAATACGAGATCGTGTTGTATTGGTGAGTTTTGGTCTCTACAAACTTGAGATCCTTTAATGTAGCTTGCTTGGCTTTCCGTGCTAGCTACTTTGTTTTCGTTTTAACTTTCTTTGCGACAAAGAAGCATGGGCGATATATTGCTTTGTGTCGGATGAGACTTGACATCTCACAACCTCCATCACACCTTGACATCTCCACGGCCTCCATTCCTTTCTTCACTAGCGTGCATTTTAAACCTCCCTTTTGTCTATCCTCCACCAGCATCGGTTGATCCTCCACCACTGATAGTTCCTCCTCCTCTAGTGACAGTTGCTCCTCCGGCTTTGTAGCGGATCATCGACACACACTTTGCAGTTCTACTCAATCTACCACTGTATATGTTCATTCGAAGAGGAAGAAGAAGACTTAGTTTTATGTTTATGTATACATTTATTAGAATTTTAGAATTTTAATATATGTTGTATAAAAATGAATTGAACTTTTTAAACTATTGGATATAGTTGGATATGTGAAGAATATTGTAGTATGGGCCCAAGAGGTCGTTTTTATCCATGTTTTACTCAGGTATTTGGATATTGATGTTGGTTGGGACAGGTTTTGTATTTGAGTTGAGCTCCCCGTACAAACGGGATTCTGCCCGATTTTCATCTAAATCAATTGTCTTTTGTATCGATACATCAATTCGGTACTAATAATACAAGCCTCAATCAGATTTTCACATTTATTTCAAGTTTTGATTTTCCCATTCGGAGATTTCCCGACTACTGCTTAGGTATATTAAGATTGCCTTGGTGTTCTTGGGGAGGAAGTTTTATGGCAATAAGAAAGCAAGTGAGGAGGATGGCTCCCTTGTGTACTTTGCTTTTATCAAAGAAAATGAATCACAGTAGTTCAAGATGAGCATATTCTGAAGTTGAGAGCATGCTCAAAAGAAAGAAATACATTCAAAATCCGGTTCTTCCTTTCTCTTCTCCATATACTGCTTGATAATACATTCAAAATCCTAGTATTCGGATTTTCAAATCCGGTTAAAAGGGGAAATTCCGGATTTCCAAATACGGTATATGTTATATTCTGGGATATCGCCATCCGGTTATAACAATACAATCCTGGTTACGATATCGGGATATTAATACGTAGCCGGTTGTTAAATCGGTTGTGGAATACGTTCGATTTCCAATATCGGAGGACTCGTATGAAATATCCAGGAATTTGGTCGGATTAAGTAGAATACGCAAAAAAACAAATATCAACTTATACGTCTTACCATACCAGCGTTTTAAAGCGCTATTTTTCAACACTATTGTCACTATGTTTTTCAACATTGGAAATACTTCATTCTGATTCGCTATGTTTTTCAGTATTGGGAACCAACCCGGAGAAGGAAGAAGAGGATTGAGTCTGAATGAAGAGAGGAAGAAAGAAATAAAATTAGGGTTAAAGGGTAAATGTGTATTTTCCTGTATGTATATTTTTGATGAGGTGTGTAGAGAAATAGAGGGGGGTGTAAATAAAATTTCTCAAAAGAAAAAGCCGCGTGGCAGAAAATGGAGGGAAGGATCGTTCCAATTTGTTTTGCATATAAAATGGAGATAAGGGGTTTCAAAAAAAAAATTCGGGAAAACTTTTCGAAATGGAGAGAGGGAAAGGTGGTGGCGTCGATCTTCTCAGTGAAGATGTTCTGCCTTATCCTACGCATCCGCGGCGTGCGTTAGCCGCTCCTGGCGCCGCGTCGCTGCTGCTGTTCTCTCTCGCCCTAAGCTCGCCTCTGCAATGTCTACCAATCCTTCTTATGAGGTAGTCTAGATTATGGACAACCGCTTGGTTCTTTTCTTTGAGTGGACATCACTTGGTTGTTTGTTTCTCCGCAAACTTTGAGAAATTTTGTTTAGATTTATTAATTCTGCATTTTTTTTTAATGATCTAGGATGCTGTAAAGGAGGTTCTCGATTCGGTTCTCTCTCGCCCTATTCGTCCTCATTTCGCTATCGCTGCTTGCTTTGGAAACATCAGCGATCTGGAACGGATTCACGAACTCGTATGAAGTTTCTCCGTGTATGCACAAACACATATATGTTTAAATCTGTGTACCCAATTTAGTAAACTTTGGATGCAGATTACTAAGAAATTGGGCTCTGCTGCTCCGGTGATTACTTCTTTTGCTGAAGGAATCATTGGTCGTGATGGGCTTACTGAGGAATTCAAGGAGGTGAACGTGTGCCTGCTCATTTTATTTGCTTGGCTGGGGTTCTTTGTTGGATTATGGGAATGAGAGATTATCTTGATTTGAAATTGTTCAGGTGGTGGAAGTCTACTATAAAGATCAAGGAATTGTTTTGATTGTTGGTTTTATGCCGGGAGGCGGGAATGAAAGTTGATGTAGTCCCTCTGTTGCGGCAATTGGAGGTTTGGAAGCTGTGTTTAATCCTATACACTGACTTTATGTAAAGCATATTCTTTCTTAAAAAATTGATAGGGGGAATTCTTGGGGAATTTGACGGTTTGTGCATAATATTCAGAGAAGGGCTTTTATCAAGTTATCCATGTCGTGAACCTATTCAAACTAGGAATGCACATATGAAATTAATAGATGATAAGTCATTATCTTGCTGTCATATGCCGAGACACCAGTTGTACGGGTTGATGTTTTTATTCGGCTGGCAAGACTCCATGGAAGCAAAGTTGAGTTAATTTTTTTTAGTTACATCAGGAACCTTGCATTTCCCTCGTCGACAAGTTTGTGATGGATGTTAGGGATTATTCAGCTGCTGTTTCAGGTTGCATATCTCCAATTGGAATTGCAATGTTTTGGGTGAGTTTCTATGTTACATGGAGTTTTAGTTGTGATTTTAGTCATTTACATAATTACATTTGAAAGAAAGTCTTTTTTTACTCATGGATTTTCATCATATGTTGTATTTCTAACACGACTTTGCTGATGTTCTAGGATGGAAATGCTGACATCAACCCTGTTCTTGAGAAGATGGGTGGGTATTATTCAATATTATGCTTTGGGTTGTTTTACTCAACCAAGGATGAAAATATCGGTTTTGACGGATATATCAATACTTGGATTTTACAGATATATCTGAGATATATCGGTGGATATTTTTACATAAATATCGGTAATTAAAAATGATTCAAAATTAAGAATATATTTAAGTTACATATCAAAATCATTTTGAAAGCATAGAGAATGATAATATCAATTAGATTTGATTTTTTTTTGACATTCTTTTACTAAGGAATTTATATTTGTTTATAAAAAAATTAAATTAAAAAAAAAATTAATTAAAATAAATTATTTTATGATTTATACAAAATATTTTATTCAATAGTTTTTGAAATTTGGTAATTGTAATATGACGTATAATAGAATATCTGATATTTTTATATATATTTGTATATTTATATTTAGTTATTATAAATGATTAAAAATATTCATAAATTTATTAAAAAAACATTCATAAATAATAAAGACAATATATTAAAAATTTGCACTATATATTATAAAGGCTTACTTAGCCTAGTGGATGGGAGGTTGGAACCTTGCAGTTTTGTGCTTCGAACCCCCTAACAGCAACTCCATTTTATGGAGTTTGAATCAGTTGATATATATATCGGTCAAATTTCAGGAAATGTCTCGCAAAATTGGTAAAATATCGATATATCGGTGAAATATCGCTGATAATTGCAAAAAAAATCCAAAATTTATGTTGATCGACTATCGGAGGGATATATCGCGTCGACATTCACCGACACACGATATATTGGCAAAATATTGGTCGATATTTATGATATTTCTAACCATGCACTCAACACCCTCGAGGTTTGGGATTAAATATATTTTGCTACCATTAGCTCAAAGTTTTGTCGAAGGGAGAGTTGTTCAACAAAATTTCAAATTAATGGTAGCTAAGTGTTCTGACCCAAATGTGGGTAAAATTAACCTATACTTTCTTCCATTTGACTTTTGTTTAGAAGGACTAAGAAACATCATATGGTAGTTCCAAGCGTCACACAAGAATGCACTTTTAGTAATAAAAAAAGAAAGAAAAGAGAAAAGACACATCATATGGCATTTGCTCAATTAGGTTTCCTTTGTCTTATTTAGCACTGGTTCATCTGTATCAATATTCAAGAGTGCTGCCAATGCTAATGGGTAGTCAATTGTTGCACCATATCAACTTTGTACCATTTTCCAACTTTTAGTTCTGGTGCTTTCTTGGAATTAGTTTCTTAAAGAGATTAACGTTATTACAACAGTATGATTCTTGCCTATCTTGAGCATAATTAGGTGGACCATGGCTTTTCTTAGCTCGACCTGCTAAGCAATTAAGATGGATGCAGCTTGACCTTGGTTCTTTTGATAAGTTCATGAGTCTAAGCTTCTTAACAAGCCGAGGCCTTGCTGTTTTGAGTGGCTTCATCATTTAACGGTTCTACACCACATGGTTAATATTAGTTCAGTATGGAAGATAATTAAATTGACATTGGGAGTGAAAGTTATTTCAATCTTGAATATGGTTTACTTATTTTGTAAATAAGGTTTCTTATGCTTGTGGTATCAACTATATGAACCTAAATAATCACGTGCGTGACATTCTATTCACAAGCCAATTATCACAGTTTTCTTACTGCTTCTTCTAAGTTTTTTTGTAACCTCTTGAATGTTGCAGATTATGCCATGTCCATGGAAACTGTCATTGTGGGTGGAGGGAGTGGACGTTTTGTATATAGAAGTGGGGAGGATTCTGGAAATATTAGTGGGAGTGTAAAAGATTCTTGTGATGTTGTTGCTCTTGTATTTGCTAGAGACAAAGATAAGCCTCAAGGTATCATTCATTTTTCTTGTGAACCCAAAACTATGATTAATTGCAATTAACAATATGCACACCTTTTCCCACAAAAAAAAAAAAAAAAAATCATATTCTGAAAAGTAAATGAAATGAACTCATCATTGTTGTGTAGAAATCTTGTACCTTTGGAACACATTTTTGTTCTTTTAATTTTTCATTCCTTTTTTTGGTTATATAGGATCAAACCTCCCTGTTCATGCATCCATCCCAATTCATTGCCACCTTCAGCATCTCTTTCTTTATATTGTGTAATTGTTGTTATGTTTCACAATTCTCTCTTCTATGTTCCAAAAATCTGGCTTCAGTTGCATTTGCTCCAATGGGCAGGTGTAGGGGAAACTCAATTCCATGTTGCTTTGTCAACTGGTGCAGTACCCCTTGGTCCCACACACAAGATGGTTTCTGTTAAAGTGAAAGGAAAAAAAACAAAGCTCACTGCTAGAAAAGAATTCCTGACTGAGGCCCTTGATGGTGAAAGAATTCTACAGGATATTTATGATTTGGTAACTCTTAAATACTTTGAGGGTTACAGAACATATATTTGATTTATTGATAACGATTTATTTGCCTTTTTATATGGAAAAGCCATTGATTTGACAAGTTTCTTCTAATCTCACTGTTGTCTTTTTGCGGTTAAATTGGAGCTAAATTGATGGTTTGTTGATGCTTCAAATGGGTCATGATCATTAGGAAGGTGACTAGCTTCAGTATGCTTGTCCTTGTATAACTCTGGATTGTCACAGATTCTGTTAGGGTCTATGAGATTTTGGATGTCATGATGATATAGTATTTATTCCATAGTGCATAGTTGATTACTTGATATATGCCGTTTTCAGGATATCCAAATTAGGCAGTCTTGTTATTTAAACTCTCTAATGTGGCAGTTCTTTCAAAATAGATTATTCAAGAAGTTTTTATTTAGTAAAACATCCAACTTACTGTTTAAGTTTTTGCTCTTCTCAAACTAGTCAACAATAATCATTGTCGAAATGACAAAAGAAAAAAAAATTGAAAAGAAAGATGAAGGGCTTGTTTGGTTCCTGTTTTTGAAAACTGTTTTCTATTTTAAAAAAAAGAACAAGGAAAACATGGAGAAGACTTTTGGTTCCCAGTTTTTTTTTTGTTATGAAAAACACATTTCAAAAACAGGAACCAAACAGGCTTGAAATATCTCAACTTGAAAACTTTCAGCAGTCACTTCCTGTTACGTGGGAAGAGATCGACTACTGCTGAGTCTTTTGCTCACCTTCAACTTATTACAATGATCCTAATGTTATATCATTACCAAGAGTTGAAAAGGGAAGCTGAAACCATATTTCAACTTGAAAACTATTTCTTTTACTAAGCGCATAGAAAATACAGATTCAATAGTTTTTGAATTTTTTGGTTGGTAGGTGTTGGTTGTTTTTTATATAGGTCAAGTCCTGCTTTGTATACTCCCTGTATACTTGGGGGCTTCTTGACTCTATTATTTTGTGCATTAATATACATGCTTGCCTTTGCCTATGAAAAAAATAGTTTTTTAAAGCTTGCAGTGCTTTTTCTTGGGGTGGGGTGGGATTATTTTTTTAATTTTTAATAAAGATGCTGTAATTTAGTTTTTTGGACTATTTTATTTGTATGTCTGCAACTAGAGTGTCTTTGTTAGTCATAAGATAGACATGTACGCTTGTGGGATATCTTTTTTATTGTTTTCTGTTCTTTACATTTCTCTGTCTTCCTGAAGCAAAAAATATTATGTGGCAGATGCAAAATGAGAATCCTTCTCATGACTTGTTCATTGGGGTTACAAAACGAAGAAAGTGTTCCATTGGGTCTGAGAAGTTGAGATGGGTAACAACCTTGGAATTCTATCCCGTTTTAGAGTAAGTTCTGAAAATTCCTTTGCATATCTAGTTGGTCTTGGTTTTTTTTCCCACTCTCTGTTGCATTGACTTGGGAAAACTGGAAAGGCATCCTATTATAGCATAAACTATAAATGAAGAAAACAATAATCTGATCAAAACACATGTAAGAACTGAAAAAGTGAAGGAATTATAACAATGAATATTTGTATAAATCATTAATTTATTGGTGCTACAATTTTTTATTGATGAGATTACAGGTAGATAGAAAGTTAAAATCTAGGAGAGATTCCTTTGAATTAAAATGATGAGAGAAATGAGGGGGTTAATAGAACTGAAAAGCAAATGATGATAGAAGATACATTGGTGTTATTGTCCTAAGCCAGGGTAGGCATGGGATCACAGGTATATATTTTCAATTTGACAGAAAAATTGGTTTCATATTTACCATTGCTGGGGTTGTGGATGAAATGCAGTGAGAATGTCGGGAATTTTTCTGGTTAGACTAGGTGCCTTGGTGTTCACAATTTTTCTGTTTACCTGTGTGTAGAACTTGTGTAGTTGAGATAGGATGGATAGAAAGGTTGCTAGTAAAAGGTGAATAGATTTGTTTATCCATGCGTATGGTTGTGGCCCTTGCTCTGGAACTCAGCATTTTTAATCACACTCATTTTGATTCATTTATAAATGTCATTAGAGTGCATCTGTTTGAAATATGTCAACGCAACACTTGTTTGTTGTCATTATTACCGTAGTTATTCCTACTTTCATGTGTAGAGAGAACAAAATTGGGGACGATGGCTGGTGGAATTCCTGAACCTGAGTAGTTCTTGAAAAATTATGTGTTCATAGGGGTGGTGAATTCGTAAACCAATGTAGGTTACTGTAGAAAGCATCACTGGGTATGACATCTAAAATACAATACCTCAAATCTTCTTAGAACAATTTCATTGGTTCTGCTGGACGATGATAAATAAGATGAAGGAAGAACACTACAATTGTATATGAAAACTAACCTTCCCAAATATGATAAATTAACATACAGATATGGTTTTCCTCTAATACATTCTAATGCGTACATTCATGGTCTTAAGTTAAAGGATTCCATTCCTTATTGAGGGCAAAAAAGGGTTGATAGAAAGAATAATTATGGATCTAACATTTGGTATGACGTCTCTGAGCTTGGTTTTTATTTCTGTGTGGTGCAGAGGAGATGAAGAGTACCTCCTTGTCGATGGTGTTGGCATCAAAACTGGTGATCTCTATCGTTTCTACAGTGACGATTCTGATGCTGCCGTCTCTTCTATTAACAGGGTCTCTGAAGAGTTCAGAAATATGAAGCAAGCTTGGAGCTGCAAAAACAGCCATCCTTTGAATAGTGTTACAGAAGTATTTGGAGGTATCATCTTCACCTGCATTTGCCGCTCTGGATCATTCCTTGGAGGAGCAAATGTCGACAGCTCTCCCTTCTTGGAGAACCTTCCTGGGGTTCCATTAGCAGGAATAATATGTGGTGGTGGGGAAATCGGACGTCTCAATTCGAGCTCTACAAATTCTGCTGAACGTCAGAAGAAAGATACCCCACAGAGGTGTCTGCTCTATTGCAATTACTGTTTACCTGGTGATGTCCTATACCACTCTATCACCACTTTAGAGATAAATTTAGTATACTTTTCCTCACATTTTTCTTTTATCATTTCTAGAACATGAATATCCCGAATTTGAATCGCATTGATATCCAGGTGTTGTATTGTAGAGAGTAGAGAATAGACCTATATGACTCTCAGATCCCCCTGCCCTTTTGTAAATTCCTGGGCGAAGGTGATTGTCTCAACATCAGTTGTCCATTTTCTTCTTGCTTTACAGGTGGAATTTTAGTAAATTGGCCCTTTTTAGAAGCCAATGTTCAAATTCGTCCTCGGTTTTTTATGAATAAATAACAGAATCTAAACACTATGTTTGATTAGAAGGGTAATTTTTATCCCAAACTGCTATGGAATGATTGAAAATATGAAATGGAAGAAGGGATGAAAAGGAAAATTGGATAGTTTAGAATATAGGGATAAATCTAGGGAGAAAAGCAAAAACCAAACACAGTTAAAATTT
Source organism: Tetrastigma voinierianum (assembly GCA_016808115.1). Lineage (NCBI taxonomy): Eukaryota > Viridiplantae > Streptophyta > Magnoliopsida > Vitales > Vitaceae > Tetrastigma > Tetrastigma voinierianum. The sequence continues at coordinate 37,311 of JAEQBH010001524.1, forward strand.
ATATATTTTTTTTGAAAAAAAGTTAAAATTTATTGTTACACTGAAAAGTTTTGCAGAGTAGTATATTACAATATAGTATCTTACCAATGTTTTGAACATCTGTAGCATTTTCAGTTCACTCTCCTAAGTCCTATCTGAAACCAGATGAGGATGAGCGTTGAACCGGTCAAACCGCTTGAACCGGATGGTCAACGACGAAAGGAACGGTTCAAAATTTCCCTATTAAGTATTAAGTATTAATCCCTTGTTCATTTGACTCCCTCACAGCTTTTTATCCCTTGCCGATAGGGCTGTGCATGGAGACGGGAATCTACGGCGATCAGCCTGGCAAAGATTATCGAACTGAAAATACCGTTGACTTTTTGACTTTATCCGAACCGAACCGTACCGGAAAAATTTTTTGGTACGGTTTTGGATCTTACATGTTATCCATACCGAGAACCGTGCAGAAGCGTATCGAAGCGAAGAATAAAATTAGAACCGATAATTTTATATATATATATATATATATATATATATATATATATATATATATATATATATATATATATATATATATTGATTTATATTATTTATCTTTTTTAATTAATAGTTGATATTTATATTGTTATGTTTATAATTGTATTTATAATTTATAATTTATAATATTAAATAATTATAATGTAATAATTATTTTATAATAGTTAAATTTTTGTAATATTTAAATTGAATTTTGTTAATTGAATTAAAAAAATTAAAATAATATAATATACAATTAAAATAATATTTTAACTTAGTCCAAAACTACGTAGTTTAGACCAAAACAGTGTAGTTTTGATATGAAAACAAAGGCAAACCTACTTTCTTGCATTTATATGCGATGGCCAAATCGTTTTCTTAACTTTTATGAGTTTAGTGGCCCGTCGGCTCTCATCGAAACACTCTCTTGGTAATTCATTTCTCCTTTTCTTCTATTTTTCTTTCCGCTTTCTGCCTGCTAAGATTGATTTCGGAAGGCAAAAATCACTCCTCAAGGTTGACATTTGACTACTTTACATGCTCGATTAAGGATATTTTTATGAAGGTTCACGATTTCTTTGAGTCGAAACCCGCTATACACATTGAGGTAATTTCCCTTCAATATTATTATTTATTTATTTCGTTGTTGTGCATATGAACTAATTATTAATATTTGGTGGATTAGTTATATTATGGGTAGATTTTTTTTTTTAAAGAAAAATTAGGATCATTTGAATGTTCATGAAAAATTATAAAATTTGAATGACAATAGTGTTCTCATTTGAGGATTTTTTTTTTTAAGAAAAAGTTAAGGATCTTTTGAATAAAAATTAAGAATTGATAAGCTTGTTCTCAATTTTTTAAAATTAAAAAATAAAGATTTTGTTTATATTGTGAGAATGGTTGGATGTGGACTTGTACAGGTGTAGTTTTCTTCTTTTCACTTTGATTTTTGTTGCCTTTTATCATTCATCTAATTATTTTTATTTTTCCTTTCATTAGAAATTGCTATAGTGTTTCATGGCCTCAAATTCCAACGAGAGAATTTTCTTCTAATTACGGTGAGTTTTATTTGCATTTTATATGAAAAACATATTATATATTATATATGTTTTAAATAAATATTTATAATTTTTACATATCTTTCTTTGTGTGCTTATTTGAGTCTCGATGAATTAGTGGCAATCTCAGCAGTAGAGAAAAGCAATTTCCGGTGATGGAAGAGATCAAATGCCACCACCACCTTCAAGAAAAATTTAATTCCGGCCCAGTTACGCAATACACAAACCGTTGCTTCTAATTTTGTTTCAAATGAAGGTACTCCAAATGAAGGTACTCCTTCACCTACTTCACTTGCTTGTGCTAGCAAAAAAGTTAGATCTGAGGTTTGGGTACATTTTGTCAAACTAAAGGATGACCAAGGCAATGAGACAGGGAGGGCTAAATGTGTGTATTGTAGTAAGGATTATCTCGCCCAATAGTGAAGCGGGGACCTCGGGGTTATGAAACATTTAAGGGATACTTGCAAAAGTTTCCAAATAAAAAGAAATTTGTTGAGGCATACAGAGTCGAGATAAAATGCAGATATTAAACTTTGGAAAGCAGAGTGAATCGAAAAAATTACTAAATTATCTTCTTTGGCGGTTGATCGACAAGCTTGAGAGATGCTTTAGTTAAAATGATTATAAAAGATGAATTACCTTTTCGGTTTGTTGAAGGGGAAGGGTTTAGGGAATTTATACAAGTTAGTCTTCCCATGTTTCAAATTCCATCTAGGTATACTATTGCTAGAGATTGTTACTATTTGTTTGTTCAAGAAAAGAAGAAATTGCATGCATTGCTTACGTCTCAATGTCAGAGGGTTTCATTGACTACGGATACTTGGACAACAAGTATTATCAAAATGTTTCTTATTTATGCTTATTTGCTCATTTTATTGATTCGGGATGGAATTTATAAGAATTAGAATTTTTGTGTAGTTAAGAGTCATAAAGGAATTAACATTAGGAATGCTATAGATTTTGTATGGATAGATAGGGTTTTTTTTTGAACAAAGTTATGTGTATCACTTGTTGATAATGCAAGTTCTAATGTGCTATTTGTTTGACAATTAAAGAAAAGGCTGACAAAAAAGAATGCTTTTGTTTTTGAAACTTTTCGCTATAAGTGTTTGCTCATATTCTCAATTAGTAGTCAAGGATGGCCTTGAAAGTGCTGATACTCTATTAGGAGAATTAGAGATGTTGTTAAGTATGAGGAAGTCAGCGAGGCTAGAAATGTTTAAAAAGTGTTGTGAATGTCGGCAAATGTGGGTCTAAAGCATCTTTGCAATTAGGCGTCTACTAGATGGAATTCAACTTATTTGATGTTAGAATCAGGTGTGGTTTATCAAAAGCCTTTGATAAGTTAGAAGATGTTGATAGTAAATTTTAAGTTGAATTTGGGAATGATATGCCTAGTGAGTTGATTGGACAAAAGCTAGAAATCTTACTAGATTTTGAAAGGTTTTATGATGTTACTTGCCAAGATTTGGTTCTGTACTCTACTTCAAATGCATTATTTTCCTGAAATTATCGTGTTTTGAAAGAATTTGCAAGCTTTCAAAGTAGCAATGACTTGAACTTAGTGAAATGGGTAGAATGATGAAAAATTTGACAAGTGGTAGAGGGAACCATCGAAAGATGGAGAATGTTATGCTTTATTCTTTGTTGTCTTGATCACAGATATAAAATGAATTTATTTGGCGACAAAATATAAAAGCTTTTATTAAAAAATGATGCAAATGATTTGGTGACTCGAGTAACTAATTCTTTGAGAGCATTAATGGATGAGTACAAAAATGAGCAAGTGGGGATGGGTGCAGGTCATTAACCCTTCCAATGATGTAGAAGATATGGTGGAGGATGAAGAGAATTAGATGACTATTTTATAGAAAGGGAGAAAGAGCAAAGTCACACGGTTTCCAAGGAGTTGGATAGATATTTGGTGAACTTCGGAAAAGTATACCCATGACTTTGATCTCTTAGAATGAGTGGAAAGTCAATCTTTGTTAGATGCAATATTGTCTAAAGTTGCCAAGGATGTTTTGGCAATTCAATCTTCTTGTGGCAGTCAGCCTTTAACCGCCGGAGGTAGAACTTTAAACGATTTAGGAGTTCTTTGACTCTACCTAATTGAGGTAATTTCTTTGTCAAATTGGTTGAGATCGTCAAGTAAACCTATCCAACTTGAGAAGAAACCATTGAAGACTTGGAAAGTTTAAGGTCGGTATGATTCTTTATAAATTGAATTGATTTTTTCTTATGGAATATATTCGATTTTGAAATATATTTTACGTAATTTTTGATTGTAGAAAATCCTCAAGATCCGAAGAGAGTGAGAGTGTTATACCGAACGCGTGTTGATTGTTGAACTTCCTTTTAGAAATGTAAGAAAAATATATATTAAGTTATTTTGGTTACTGTTTTATTAAGAAAATTAAGTTAGACTTTTAAATTTATTTTTGTTTATTGGTTAATTTGAATCCTATTCTGTTGCAAGACGAAGGTTGGAGAATCAAGATGTTCATATGAGGCGTTAAATTTTCTTGTTGATATTTGAAGGTGTTTTTTTTATATATATATTTTGTTTGTAATTTGTATTGATGCTCATATGGAATGACTTGAAGTTTTGTATTTTGTTTGTGAATTTTTAATATGAAGGACAATTTGCACTCCAACGTATGGGTTCTCAGCACGCTGTAATGGAAAGAATACCTAGCAAATGTGCCTGGCACATAATGGAAGAATGCGTAGCAAATGGCCACGTCATTTGGCATCACTCCATGCTGGAAAAAGCGCATAGTAAGAATTTCCTACGGGTGGATAAGTTCTGACATGGTCTTTGTGCGATCACTAGAAAATTAAAATTGATAAATTTTGTTACACCTTTGTTCTCTATTTTTAGTTGTATGCTTGTATCTATAAGTGCATGCTTTTTTTTCTTTTTCCTATTACCATATGGTATGGTGAATTACGCATCATTTAATTGGTCACTTAAGATTTTTATGATCATCAGACTTTTTAGCTTATCTCGGTGAGGAACTTAAGTCTGCTTTGTGTTTGGCTAATTTACCATTTGGATGCACTTTATTTTAACTTGGTTGGTTGATCTACTAAATTATCAATAGGGGATAGTGGAGGCAAACTGTCCTTTTTCTTAAAATTATGCTGGTTCTGTTGCTGTAATTTCTTACAAAGGCCCTTTTTCTTTTGGTATATTAATTGACGCTATCGTACCAGTGGTTATGCTGATCGTAGCTAAACTTTTCATGAATAATTTTTTCTTTAAAGTTTTAATATTTTTATCCGAATATCCGTTCCGTCTTGTCCGATTTGAAATTTCCACTAGAACCGAGAACCGAACCGTTTTGTCCGATATTGGGACAAGCGAACAAACTTTTTGTGGTCATTGGGGCCAGGATCTTGAATTTTAAAATCGAACATTTGGACGGATGCGGATATTTTCAAATCCCGATCCACCCATTGCCGTGCACACCCCTACTTGCCGAGGTATAAATTCATTTCACATTAACTTTTACTTCTTATTCCCTTCCCGAGGTATAATTTGATAATTTCACAAATTTTAAAGTATAATTTGATAATTTCACAATTTTTAAAGAATGTTATAAATTATAATTGATAACTATGACTTTAGTATAAAAATGAAACCGTAATTAATAATTACGATTTTAAGGCCTACATTTAATAAACGTTTGTAAAATGGGTCAAAAACAATATTTGTTTCAAAACCAAGATTATTAAATCTGTAACAAACAAAATACATATCCACTTTTTGAAATATATAATATAATATAATATTATAAATCTAATATATATGTAATGCCATTCTTTTCATTTTTAATTATTATTTTTAGAATACATTTTCTCCTTTATTCTATTTACTTTACATTTTTATCTCAAAAATTTGAAGGGTCGAACAAAATTCATCTGAATTAGCATTTTCAATGTGGTTTGGACAAAATGGCAGTCAAGAGACTTAAAAAAAAAAAAAAATCCACGTGGCAGATTCTAATTTGTTTGGCCTATAAAAGGAAATGGGGAGTTTTAAGAGATTTAGAAAGAAATAATTTTTTTGAAAAAAACTAAAATAATTATCAAATAGTGCATAATGTTATTGTTCAATTGACTAATCAAATGTTTTAATAAAACAGTAAATAATTTGAAAATTTTAAGTTCCATACCGTTGTCATGAGCGATGATATTTGTGGTCGGTTATCTACAGCGGTGGCCTTGTATTTTGATAATTATTTTGACCTAATCCCAATTTAATAATTTTTTTTTTCAAATAAATTATTTCAGTCTAAAACTTTAGTTTTAAGGGATTTTGGAAAGTTTTCGGAATGGAGGGAAGGAAAGGCATTGGTCATTGGCGTCGGTTTTCTCAGTGAAGATGTTCTTCAGAACGTTCTCTCGAGGCTCCCTGCCTTATCATGCGCATCCGCGGCGTGCGTTAGCCGTTCTTGGCGCCGCGTCGCTGCTGCTCTTCTGTCCCGCCCAAAGCTCGCCTCTGCAATCTATCTCAATCCTTCTTGTGAGGTAGTCTAGATTAAGGACAAGCACATCTTCCTTTTTTTGATTGGACATCAGGTGGTTGTTTTTTTCTCCGTAAACTTTGAGAAAATTTGTTTAGATTTGTGAATTTTGCCTTTTTTTAAATGATCTAGGATGCTGTAAAGGAGGTTCTGGATTCAGTTCTCTCAAGGCCTATTCGTCCTCATTTCGCTTATGCTGCTTGCTTTGGAGTGTTCAGCAATCTTGAACGGACTCACAGACTCGTATGAAATCTCTCAGTGTATTCACCAACACTTATATGTTCAAATCTGTGTACTCAGTTTTAGTGAAATTTGGACGCAGATTACCAAGAAATTGGGCTCTCATACTCCGGTGATTACTTCTTTTGCTTGTGGAATCATTGGTAGTGATTCGTTTAGTGAGGAATTCAAGGAGGTGAACGTGTGCCTGCTCATTTTATTTGCTTGATTGGGTTCCTAGTTGGATTATGGGAATGAGAGATTATCTTGATTTGAAAATTTTCATGTGATGGAAATCGACTGTGAAAATATAATGATCAAGGACTTACTTTGATTGTTGGTTTTATGCCGGGAATGAAAGTTGATGCAGGCCCTCTGTTCCGACAGATGGAGGTACGGATTCTGTGTTTAATCCTTTACATTGTCTTTATGTAAGCATATTCTTTCTTAAAAAAAATTGATAGGGAAATTCTTGGGGATGTTAGACAGTTTGTGCGTAATATTCAGAGAAGGGCTTTTATCAAATTATCCATGTCTTGAACCTATTTAAACTAGGGATGCACATATGAAATTAATGGATGATAAGTCATCGTCTTACTGTCATATGAAAGGTCGAGACACGAGTTGTATGGGTTGATGTTGTTTTTATTCGGCTGGCAAGACTCCATGAAAGCAAAGTTGAGTTAATGTTTTTTACTTACATCAGGAACCTTGCATTTCCCTCATCGACGAGTTTGTGATAGATGTTAGGGATTATTCAGCTGCTGTTTCAAGTTGCACATCTCCAACTGGAATTGTAATATTTTGGGTGAGTTTATGTTACATGGAGTTTAGTTGTGACTATAGTCATTTACATTTGAAAGAAAGTCTGTTTGTTTACTCATGGATTTTCATCATATCTTGTATTTCTAACACGTGACTTTGCTGATGTTCTAGAGTGGAAGAGCTGACATGAAACCTGTTCTTGAGAAGATGGGTGGGTAAAATTAACCCTATACTTTCTTACATTTCGCTTTTGTTTAGAAGGACTAAGAAACATCATATGGTAGTTCGAAACGTCACACAAGAATGCTTTTTTAGTAATTAAAAAAAGAAAAGAAAAGAAACATCGTATGGTATTTGCTCAGTTAGGTTTCCTTTGTCTGATTTGGCACTTGTTCATCTGTATCAATATTCAAGAGTGCTGCCAGTACTAATGTATAGTCCATTGTTGCACCGTATCATCTTTGTACCACTTTTCAACTTTTAGTTTTGTTGCTTTCTTGGAATTAGTTTCTTAAAGAGATTAAAGTTATTACGACGGTATGATTCTTGCCTATATTGAGCATAATTAATTTAACAGTTCTACACCATTTAACCATGGCATTTAACAGTTCTACATCATCTGAATATTGAGCATAATTAGTTTAACCTTGGAATTTCTTAGCTGGACCTGCTAAGCAATTAAGATGGATGCTGCTTGACCGACCTTGACTCTTTTGATAAGTTCATGAGTCTAAGCTTCTTAACAAGATGAGGCCTTGCTGTTTTGAATGGCTTCATCATTTAATAGTTCTACACCAGAGGGTTAATTCTTTAGTTCAGTATGTAAGATATTTAAATTGACAATGGGAAAGAATGTTATTTCAATCTTGAATATGTTTTACTTATTTTGTAAATAAGTTGGTCCTTATGCTTGTGGTATCAACTATATGAACCTAAATAATCATGTATGTGACATTCTATTCACAAGCCAATTATCAAAGTTTTCTTACTTCTTCTTCTGAGTTTTTCCAGAATCCCTTGAATGTTGTTGCTGATTATGCCATGTCTATGGAAACTGTCATTGTGGGTGGAGGGAATGGACATTTTTCATATAGAAGAGGGGATAATTCTGGAAATATTAGTGGGAGCATAAAAGATTCTTGTGACGTTGTTGCTCTTGTATTTGCTAGAGACAAAGATAAGCCTCAAGGTATCATTCATTTTTCTTCTGAACCCAAAACTATGATTAATTGCAATTAAAAATATGCATATCTTTTCCCACAAAAAAAAAAATTCATATTTTGAAAAGTAAATACACTCGTCATTGTTGTGTAGAAATCTTGAACTCTTTCTACACATTACTGTTTTTAATTTTCCATTCCATTTTTTGGTTAAATAGTATCAAACCTCCCTTTTCATGCATCCATCCCAATTCATTGCCACCTTCAGCATCTCTTTTTTCATATTTTGTAATTGTTGTTATGTTTCATAATTCGTTCTTATATGTTCCAAAAATCTTGCTTCATTGGCATTTTCTCCAATGGGCAGGTGTAAGGGAAACTCAATTCCATGTTGCTTTCTCAACTGGTGTAGCACCCCTTAGTCCCATGCACAGGTGGTTGGTGAGAGAATTCTTTATGATGAGGTAACTCTTAAATTCTTTGAATGTTTCGGAACATATATTTGATTTGTTTATAATGATTTCTTTGCTTTTTTCTATGAAGCCATTTATTTGATAAGTTTCTTCTAATCTAACTGTTGTCTTTTTGCGGTTAAATTGGAGCTAAATTGATGTCTTCCTGATGCTTCAAATAGGTCATGATCATTAGGAAAGTGACTAGCTTTATAATGATTGTCCTTGAATAATTTAGGATTGTCACAGATTCTGTTAGGATCTATGAGATTTTGGCTGTCGTGATTAGAGAGTATTTTTTCCATAGTGCATAGTTGATTACTTGATATATGTGGTTTTTAGGTTATCCAAATTAGGGAATTTTGTTATTTAAACTCTCTAATGTGGCAGTTCTTTCAAAATAGATCATTCCAGAAGTGTTTATTTTGGAAGGCAGCAACTTACTGTTTAAATTTTTTCTCTTCTCAAACTTATCAACAATAATCATTGTTGAAATGACAAAAGAAAAAAAATTTGAAAGGATAGATGGAAATATCTCAACTAGAAAACTTTCTGCATTCACTTCCTTTTATGTGGGAAGGGATTTACTACTGCTGAGTCTTTTGCTCATCTTAAACCTGTTACGATGATCCTAATGTTATATCATTACCAAGAGTTGAAAAGGGAAGCTTAAACCATATTTCAACTTTAAAATTTTATCACTTATAAAAAAAAAATGAAAATTATATCTTATACTAAGCGCAGATACAATAGTTTTTTAAAGATTGCAGTGCTTTTTTTTTTTTTTTTTGTGGGGCATTATTTTTTTAATTTTTAATAAAGATGCTGTAAGTAAGTTTTTTGGACTATTTTATATACATGTCTGCAACTAGATTGTCTTTGTTAGTCATAAGCTAGACATGTATGATTGTGGGATATCTCTACATATCTGTCTTCCTGAATCAATAAATATTATGTGGCAGATGCAAAATGAGAATGCTTTTGATGACTTGTTCATTGGGTTTACTAAGGAAGAATGTCTTCCATTGGGTCTGAGAAGTTGAGATGGGTAACAACCTTGCAATTCTTTTTAGAGTAAGTTCTGAAAATTCCTTCCTTTGCATATCTAGTTGGGCTTGGATTTTTTCCCCACTCACTGTTGCATTGACTTGTGAAAACCGTAAAAATCTACTATTATAGCATAAACAATATGATGATAAATAAGATGAAGGAAGAACACTACAATTGTAAATGAAAACCAACCTTTCCAAATATTATAAATTTGTTAGAAAAAAGTACTATATGGGAGATATATCTCAAAGATGAAACAATCATATAAAGATCTTTCATGTCAAATCATTAACTGCATAAGTAAAGCAGAAGCTTACCTTGATCCATAATGAATATGATGGTAAGAAGAGATTGATCTCTATCTTCAAACCTTGTACCATAAGATTGCTAATTCCTTAGGTTTCTTCTCTCTTTTGATGGGTACCGTAACCTATTTATAGTGTCATGATGCATATGAAGAAGAAGAGTCATGGTACATCCCTAGATTCATGATGCATCTCCATGTTAATGATACATGCCATTCATAGGATCCATGATACATCAACTTAAGAAGATTCATGATACATTCCTCTTCATGAAGATTCATGACTTTTCATTTCTTATTTCTAATTTAGCCCATCATAAAATCAGAAATAATATTTTCTTTGGTATCTACTCATTAAAAACTCATACCAAATGTGATGTTGTTTTAATTCCATCAACTTATGTTAATCCCTATAATATCACTTCTTTTGAGTTAATTCCTTAGATATCCAATAATGCATACTTAGTGATATATGTAGACCCAAAATTTCCAACAAAATTAGCATCCAGATATGGTTTTCCTCTAATACTTGCTAGTGTGTACATTAATGGTCTCAACTTAAAAGATTCCATTCCTTATTGATGGCAAAAAAGGGTTAATAGAAAGAATAATTTTAGATCTAACATTTGGTATGATTTCTCTGTGGTGCAGAAGAGATGAAGAGTACCTCCTTGTCCATCGTGTTGGCATCAAAACTGGTGATCTCTTTCATTTCTACTGTAGTGATTCTAATGCTGCCTTGTCTTCTTGTAGTAGGGACTAGGGACTCTGAAGAGTTCAGAAATCTGAAGCAAGCTTGGAGCTGCAAAAACCGCCATCATTTGAATAGTGTTACAGAAGTATTTGGAGGTATCATCTTCCCCTGCTATTTCCGAGCTGAACCATTCCTTGCACGAACAAATGTTGACAGCTCTCTCTTCTCCAAGAACCTTCCTGGGGTTCCATTGGCAGGAATAATGTGTGATGATGGTGAAATCGGACATGTCAATTCGAGCTCTACAAATTCTGCAGAAGGTCAAGAAGAAATCCCCCCCGGCAGGTGTCTACTCCATTACAGTACTGTTTACCTGGTGATGTCCTATACTCCATCCCCACTGTAGCCATAAATTTTCTATATTGTTCCTCACATTTTTCTTTTAAAATTTCTGAAACATGATTTTGAGTAACTAATTCAATAGATGAATATCCCGAATTTGGATAGTATTGATCTCCAGGTGTTGTAGTGTAGAGACTAGAGAATAGACCTACCTATATGCCCTTTTGTAAATTCCTGGCCAAGGTGATTATCTCAACATGTTACTCATATGAGTTGTCCATTTTCTTCTTTCAGTATAAATTTTTTTGTTATCGACCTCAATTTAATGTGCCAAAATTCTTCCTACTTCCTGGAGAATTTTACTGAATTCGCCCTTTAGAAGCTATTGTTCAAATTCGTCCTCGGTTTTTTTATTTTTATTTTATGCATAAATGAAAGAATCTAAACATTTTGTCTGGTTAGAACTTAGTAGGGTTATATTTATGCTGAACTTTTTGCAAGAATCTGTATAAATGTTTTTGTACTCAGAAAAGTAGTTCTACACAAAACTAAAGTGAAGTGACTATGAGACGCCAGCCCTAACCCTAACCCTAACCCTAACCTAACCTTTTTCTTTTTAAAAGGTTAATGAAGATTTATTAAAAGGATGGATAAAAAAAAGAAAAAAGAAACAGGATACAAAAAGTATACATCTAAAAAGCAAAAAGAAACAACCGACCACCATCATGTTTGCTCGCAATTACTTAATAAAGTCTATCAAGGATGAAGAAGTACAAAGCAAAGCAGCTTGACATGATCCTCTTGAGGAGAGCCTTAGGTATCGTTTATGGTTTATAAAAACCCTAACCCTAACCTTGAAAATTACTCCAAAAACTCACATTGGTAAAACACTTTTTGAGATTACTCTTACTCCTCTTTTTGAGATTATTCCTACTCACATTAGTATTAGGGTGGGGTTACCTAATGGTCGTTGGTTCGTGTCCCCTTAGGGCTATTAGAGGTTTTACTCGGTTGTTAACTTTAAGGCCTCGTGGGATTAGCTTAGGTGTGTACAAGCTGGTTCAGACATCAATGATTATCAAAAAAAAAAAAAAAGAAAAGAAAAGATTATTCCTAGTCTAATGGAAGGTAACCCTTCTCGAGAGATACAACCTCAATACATAGAAGAAACTAGTCATGTTTCACTTCCTTGGATAATCCCAAAAACTATTTATAAATGTTTTTAGGCAGGTTAAGTGTAACATATATCCCACATTGAAATTGCAATCAAAGCATGCATGCATATCCTAATACGAGACTTAAACCATTCTAGTGAAAGTCAGAAATGTATTTAGCTGCCATGATAAGTAGATATAGGACATACCTTAAGGGACCAAACCTGTTATAACACCCCCCCATTCATTCTGGCCTGTTTTTTTTATTATCATTTAAGGTCAATAACCCCTTGGAAAACTTGAGGCTGGGTAGCTCAAAGGGTGTAGCGCATTGGGATGAGGTTATCCAATGATCATCGGTTCTGAGTCCCCTCAAGGCTATCGGAGACATCGAGGTGTGTGTAAGCTTACCAAAACAACCACTATTATAAAATAAAATAAAATAAACAACTTTCGGCAATACCTTCGTGGCACTTCTTGAGCCGGGTTTTGATTATCTTATCTGGGAATCAATTTATATTGAGCCATGAAATTATAAAAAACCTTTTACAATGTTGAACATAGAACTTGATTTTAGGGCAGATTCAAGCATATTCACATTGTTGCAGCTCTCAAAAAGAAATATGATATTACAAGAAAGACCAAGGAAGATCAAAATGCATGACTTTCAGGGAAAATCTGCAAACTGTGCTTAACCTCCCAATGAATCATTCAAATACCCTATTGAACAAATATATAGAAAGAAAAACAATTGGCTAGAGTTTCATTCCAAGCTTAATCACCCTTCAAAAGAAAAAAGAACGAAAAAAACACAAGTGGGAGTTCTACTTTTTTTACCTTTCAAAGAAAGAAAATGAAAATTAAGGAGGTGGTGTAATAATTAAGAGCAGCAACTGTGTAGAAGAAATGAACATGATATTGGCACGGCTCAATCAGATTAAAGGACCCAAAAACCCTTTGGGAGATTTGATTTGATTGAGCCATTCCAACATCCCCACCATCTTCATACTCACCATTTCTGCCATTAGAGCTGAACAAAGGAGATGAATATATATCTTCACATGATCAACATAGCTTGTGGAGATGTGATGGTTTCATGGTGATAATGACCAGTGTTTGGAAGGAGAGAAAGAGAAGGAAAATCATATTGGGGAGTAGTGGGATATTTCCAGATTGGTGGAAAGTATATAAGAGGAAAAAAATGGAGGAGACCAGACACTAGAAAGAGAAGAATGGTTGAGATGTCCATATCTTTGTTTCATTTAGAAGAGAGATAATTTTCCAATAGGTCTTCCACAGCTCATGCTATAGTGGTTGATGACATTGTCACCTGTTTAATTACTAGGAGGTCCCTTTTCTTATCACCATTTTGTATTTTTTGTATTTTTATATATATATTTTAATGATTAGTGCTTCAAATAGTAAACCCAATTGTTTAAATAGATGATTTCGTGTCAGCAAAATCATTATCTTCATCATTGTTATCTAATAATTACCTCAAGGGTGAATTAGTAGTTAAAGGGAGACAAATAGATAGATGAATTTGAGAGTTAAAAGTCGATAAATATCATCTAATGGAAAAAAAAAATAGTTTAAAAATATCTCGATAAACTTCTTTTACAATAAATTACAAATGGTTATTAATTTTTTTTTAAAACTTGAAAATATAAAAATATAAAAATAAAAATATAAAAAATTATAATACTGACTTCAACTTCAAATTAAGATAAGAATAAAAGCTAAAAATCATCATTATATATATATAAAATATTTGAGGTTATGTATTTACAATACTTTCCATTAATTTATTTAAAAATAACATTATTGGAACTCTAAGTAGATTTCTTCCTCATATATATATATGATTGTTCTTATTTTTAAAATGTTGACATTAAATAATTATATTTTTTAGTGGACCCATATTTTTCTAGTCCAAGTTTAATTAGGTGTTCCAACATTGCAAATTTGCAATTAAGTGGACACAATATGCTCCACAACACATAATGTTATGGTGGCCAGCCAAATCAGATATGTATTTTTTAATTTGGTCTGACCTTGGTGGGATTATGTGCCATTACAATCATATTTTTAAAACCAACCTAGAAGATTCGTTTTAAGTCATCATTTATCAAAATATTGGAAGTTTTGGGGTGCCCACTTTATTAAAATAATTGGGTATTGCAATCATTAAGTACCCTTTACTTTTGGGCCAAATTATTAGTTGATTGGGTCATTTTAGGCATGATTCATAGGATTAGCTGCTAAAAAGTTTAAAGGATATTCAAATGGATAGAATTTATCGATAAAAGGAAAGAATATTCAAGTTACCATCGAAAATTTGATAATCGTAAGAGTTTCTTTTAGGGATATCAAGTGAGTATAATTAGATTCATATAAATATTTTTTCTATATCTAATTACTTTGTATTGCAATATTTTGATTTCATAAACACTCGAAAGTCAAGGTCTCATTGGTCATATAGATGTTTAAAAAAAAATTAAAATGAGTGATATTGCATGTTATACTAAGATTTTTTAAGGTCACGGATACGTCACACTCATGTAATGGTTTGTCAATCAAAATTTGAAAGGTATTTAACAATGCTAATGAAAGAGTAAAAAGTTTTTATGAAGATAAATATATAATTAATAAATGTTTAAGAAAAAAATTGTAATGACAAATAATGGGAAAAATAAAAAATAAAGTAATGGAATAATGGATGTTTAGATTTGTTAATGAAGGGGATGCTTCCTATTAGTGGTTGGTTGATCTCTCCACTAAAAACACAAAGAAGCCCTAGATTCGCCAGCCTTTATTATTTGCCTACAATTTACCTAATATTTTTGTCTTATTTTCTTCATTCCTTAGTGCTTGTTTTATATAAAATCCCAAGATTTGACACCCGTTTGAGACTAGACAATTTGATTATTTGTCCACTATGTTTCATTACTACCATGTATTTGTGGGTGTCATGGGCTTTGGTCCAAGCCCTCTAACCAATAGGCCCCATTCGATTAAAAACTATAATTGGGCTGGCCTAGTCGGCCTGGTCTGTGAGCCCAATTTAAGAGCCGAGACCTAGATATCCTCCCCTAACTGGAAATGGGTTGACATACTCTGGATGCCATCTCTCCCGCCTGGAGATTTTATTTAACAAATGTTGCCGGATAGACTCCCCCGAAGAGAATATGCACCCTTCCACGCCCTTCCATGAATTCAGGGTGGACAAGCGCTCTCGGGGCCCTTCATTCGGGAAACACATCTATTTAAAAGGAAGAACTAATCTACGCGAGCGAGATATGCGGCACTTTCTCCTTCCAATTTGGGAGGAAATCATCAACTTTCCATGAAAAGCGGATCCCCTTTCTCTATGATAAAAGAAGGTCATCACCGCAAAAAGCCAGAGTATGAAATTCGAGACTAAGAAGAGGGTCTAATTTTTTACTCTTGCTTGAGGGGCTAACCCGGCATCGGAGGCGGTGAGACCCTGCTTGTTTTCTTGTTTGTTTGCGGATCGTTTGCGAGACGGGTTTATGTTCAGCGATCTAATGGCTCGAAGGTCACGGAGACTCTGATTGGCGTCGTCACGTAGAGCCTTCGCGGGGAAATCTCGGGCGTCACGTGAGAGCTTAGGTTAAATCCGGCTCCCAGTGATCTCCTTTGCACAGAAGTTTGGTGGATTCCCATTCATCACGGGCCGTCGGAGTTTATCGCCATGTCTAGCAACCAGCCGAACTTGACCCATCGAAGATCGGTTTCTCGTGGCGTCGGAGATGGAAGCCCAGTAGAGACGAGCGACGGTCTTGGAATTACATGAGCATACGAGCCTCTTGCAGCGGAGAAGCGAATGCTTCTGAGACACCTTGGAGACCAGCGGGGTCGAAAACCCACAAGGTTTGCCCACAACATGTACCACAACGAGACAATAAGAGCCCGAAAGAGCCATGCGTCATAGTGATCCATCGACAGATGGCGAGTTATCTGCAGATAGCTCTCCACTCCCCTGTCGTTCACCACCCTAGAACAATGAGGAAGCCGAGTCCAGAAAGAGACCTCCTCGCCATTCCAACCGAGCTATTAGTGGCGCGCGTCGTCGGATGCGAAGAGAGGCCAGCAGGGACAGACCCCATTCGGAATGGGCCCTTGAGCATATGTCTACCTGGTTCGGGGTATGACCCCCGATTTCTGCCACGGTACCCGTGGGCGGCCTGCCGCACCGTATGCAGCATCTTATCCCCACGTAGGGGATGCGCCGCGACATCTTATCTTCCCTTAAGCTAGCATATTTTGGATTACGAGCCTCCTCGCGAATTCGTCATACTGCTGTTTGCCATGTACGACGACTCCTCTGATCCATATGATCATATGTTGCACTTTAACCAGCCAATGATCCTTAACACCGGGAACGATCGACTTTTGTGTAAGGTATTCCCGGCTAGCTTGAAAGGTCCCACTCTGGCCTGGTTCCACAAGCTTCCAAAAGGGTCTTTAAACTCATTCGACAAATTGTGGGCTACGTTTGTCTCTTAGTATCTGTGCTCCATTCGGCAGAAAGGAAACATCAGCTCCATCTTCAAGCGGGACGATGAATCCATCCTGGATTTCACCCGGAGATTTGGACAAGCCGTCCAACAAATTGATGTTTATAGTATGGATGAGTTTTACAGAACTTCAGAAGAAGCTTGAATTAAAACTACCCTTTCTTCAGTCCTTTCGCAGTCCACCATGACCATGGAAGAACTGTATTGGCGGGCAGACAAATACTCCACTTTAATGGATAATATCAGGCGCCTCCTGGCTTGATGATGATAATTGCCCCGGAAGCGACAAAGCGCCCTGGCAGGCTAGCCAGACGAGAGAAAGGAAACTGAAGCAGGGGTGGCACTGAGTCAGTCGAGAAAGAAAGGAACCTCCCGATTCACCCCCTCGGCACGTCTCCATGGCCAAATTGCTCCCCTCGCTCCAGGGACCACACCGATTTTAAATGGCCCCCGCTCATGTGGGCAAATCCGGACGACATGTCGGTCCTACGAGGTGTGACTACCCACGGGGACCCGACCGTAGAAAAAGTCATTGCCCGAGGCTTGAAGTTCTTGGTAGAAAGATTATCCGGACCGGGGAGCACCTCGAAGGTTCATTCGGGGTGGCCGCGGAAGCGAGGCCTTGCGGTAGACCAGGCTATTGTTGCTCATGAGCACATCCATAGACCCGACCCACCATTAACTTTGTATTGGGAGGCCCGATCGATGATCAATACTAGTCTAAGAGGCAGAGACGAAAAATGCTCCGCGGCCTCAGTTAGAGCCCGAGTAAACACCATCAGTACCCTAGAGAGCAGCACAGCGGTTCAGCCGATCGATGGCCCCATATCCTTTCCTCCTATAAACCCGGCTCGGGTCATCACTCCCCATTATGATGTGCTTATACTCACCTTGTGTATTAACAATTTTGATGTGCACAGAGTCCTTGTTGATCTGGGTAGCCTTATTGGTGTGTGCACCTCCGGTAACTCGCGGATGAAAGTCCCACTCAGTCATCTCAGTTCGGTCGGCAGAGTTTTGTTTGGATTCAACGGGGCCACCACAGTGGGTGATATTGCTCTCTCTGTCAAGGCAGGACCAGTAACTTAGCAAGTATTGTTTTCAATGGTTGAAGATTTGGGCCCGTACAATGCTATCGTAGGCCGAACCTGGCTACATGCCGCTAAAAAGCAATCTCGACCTACCACCAAAGCTATCGGTTATCTCAGCGCATCGAGCGGGTTGACCTCGGGGTGGTAACCCGATTAATTTACCTCGTCAGTGCTATTAATTGTCAATTCGTGAGGGCGAAAAGGGTAAAGGCCTCGATAGCTCGCCCCCCGAAACTCACCCCTCATCATAGCAATTAAGGCTGCTTGAGTAAGTGCTAGAAAGACGGAACAATTAGTGATAGATCCCTTGGAATCCATGCTCATAGGTGGCCCGGACAGGTGCACCTCACGTTGGATCCCTCTTGGTAGGAAGAAAGGGGCCCGATTACGACAAGTCTTAAAAATTTGCCTTGACGCGTGTTCGCTGGACCCGTTCGGACATGACGGGGATAAGCCGTGAGCGCTTCCTGGTTGAATGTTCACCTATCCGTTGGGCCGGGTCGTGAAAGGTACGATGCTTCCACCCGGACCGCCATTAGATCATCCAAGGCGAAGTAGATAACCTTTTGAAGGCTGGGTTTATCAGAGAAGTCAAATACCTAGAATGGCTTGCTAATGTAGTGGTAGTTCCGAAAAAAGGAGGCAAGTGGAGAGTATGCGTAGACTATACGGATCTTAACGACGTGTGTCCTAAGGATAGCTTCCCTTTGCCCCACGTAGATCAGATTGTCGACACATCGGCCGGGCAAGGCATGTTGTCGTTTCTAAATGCATTCTTCGACTACCATCGGATCCCCATGTACCCGCCTGATGCAGAGAAAACGTCTTTTATCACCCCTCACGGGCTTTTACGCTCCCAATGTTGCATTTGGGTTAAGAATGCGAGCCTCCCAGGCCCCGTCCTTAAGATGTTTGACGCTACTGGAAAAGACTATGGAAGTATATATAGATGATATGTTGATAAAGTCCAAGGAGCGCCGGATCACACTATGCATTTGTAGTAGGTAATTGATCTCCTTAGGACTTATGGTATGAAACTCAACCCTGTAAAATGTGCATTCGAGTCGGTCACGGTCGGTTCTGGGATTCATGATGACTCGGGAGGATTGAGGCCCAGCCTCCGACAAAAGCTATCTAGAGTCTAGGCCCCGAGCTACAGAAAAAGAGGTGCAACAATGACGAGTGATTAGGCGCAGCAGGGCGGTTTATTTCTTAGTTCCTGGTACTTAAAGCCATTTTTCCACACCCTGAGGGTGTCAGGCGTGGAATGAAAGAGAATGTGATCGGGCTTTATCCCGAATCAAGCGTGTTGCTTGAACCCCTGATTCTTCTGAGTCCCGACAGGCGAGACTTCTCTTCTTATTTAGCGAGTCTGAGATATAGCGATAAGTGCCGCATTGTTCAAAGAATGAAGACGGAACAAAACTGTGTTCTTTGTCGACAAATCCTTAGTCGATCACGGGGCGGGTATAACCATCTTGAGCAGACCGCCTTAGCCCTACGGATAGCGACGAAACTTCGCCTGCTTCCCGGTAGCGTCCATTTGTGGTACCCAGGCCTCCTCTCAGAACCTTATACATAAGCTTGACTGCTCCGGAAGAATGGCTCATTGGAGCAATTGAACTAAGTGGTACGACATCATTACAAACCAAGGCTTTCAAAAAGGGGCAGTGCTAGTTGACTATAGCATAACTCCCTCGGTCGAGCTTGACCGTGACTTGGATTGGTGGATGGCAATATTAGTGGCGTCCCCCAGACAAACCGGGCCGGGCATTGGTTTACAATTAAAATCCCCATCTGAGGATAAGATCGAATAGGCAATCCGGCTCGGGTTTAGTTCCTCTAACAATGAATCGGGTGTAAACCATCCTGACGGGGCTTTCGAACTAAAGCGGCCATGTGTTTGTTAAGCGAGCTCAATCGAAAGTGATTCCCGATTGGTACATCCGGGCAGGATTAACGAAAATTTGAATCCAGAGACCTGAATGGTGAAATCGTCCCGGGTGAAACAAGCGCTTGAGCGGTTTTACAGTCGGAAGGCTGGAGCATATTCGGGGACTCCTATTGAAAGGTGAAGCGCCCAGCCTGTGGCCACTTCTCTACTTGATCGTGAAACTATATTCATGCCTATCTACTATATCGGCCGGTTGTCAATTGCATCCCATGAGTAAATCAGTGGATAAGGACCTCCCTTCATGGATGGACCCCATAACATTATATCTAAGCACGGGACAACTCCATAATTAGAGACCAGGCCTGACTTCAAGTCAGTTAGCTAGATTTTCCTTAGTTGATGAAGCGACTATTGAAGCGATCCTTAGGCGGCCGTATAAAATGCGGCCTTGAGTAGAATCATTATGTGTTAAACGAAATTTGTATGAAGGAATATGTGGAAATCATCCTAGCGGCAGAACTTTGGCTCACCGGGCCCACACTCAAGGGTACTATTGGCTAACCATGCGAGCTGATGTCGCCAATTATACTAGAAAATGTGATTGTTGCCAGCGACTTGCTCCCGTCCTGAAATCACCGGTGTAAGATCTGATCTCTATTTCGAGCCCTTGGCCTTTGCTGATGGGGATGGAATATAGTCGGACCAACGCCTTGCCCCAGCCCGAAAGTTGTTGGTGGCCACTGGCTTATTCCCGATAAATGGATTGAGGCAGAAACATTCTCCCTTGAATTAAAGATAGGGATGTTACCGGTTTATCGGGAAAAATATTGTATGAGTTCGGCATCCCCCGGTCAGTGTGTCGACAAGCGAGGCCCGATTCACTTATTTGAGTCTACTCGAAACTTAAGTCGGGGTGAAGATAAAAATCTATACTCCACCACGGTATCCACGGAGCGATGGTTTGGCGAGGCCTCAGGCAAAACCTGTTGACCACGAAGAAGCGGTTAGATTGATTAAGAGCAAATGGGTGGATAGGCTAGAGTGCTTTGGGGCATAGAACTATTGCCCGCAAACCAACCGGTATATCCTCATTTGCAATTACTTATGGGATGAAAACTATAATCCCTACAGAAATTGGTATGCCTACCACCCGGACAGACTTCCCCGAACAGGGGAATGCAAATTTAGTGATCAAGGATCTAGACACAGTTGATGAATTGCAAGAGTCAGCAGCAATCCGCATAGCGTCCTACCAGCGCCGATTGGCAAGTTCTTATAACAAGCGAGATTGACCTTGAGCGTTCCAACCGGGGACTGGTCTAAGAAAAGTATTTGAAAATCTGGTGACCATTGCGGGAAAGTTCCAACTCAGCTAGAAGGGCCATATCTTGTAGCCTGAAACGGTGAATCCGGGTCTTATGCCTTTAAACAAGCTGATGAAGCCCTTGTACCTAGAATGTGGGCACCACACATCTTAAAATTATTATCAATAAAAGAATGATTCAATATCAAATGCATATATAGTCCACGTTTTCTCCTCTTGTAAGGTCGACCTAAAGCAGGATAGCGCGAAAATATTATGTTCGGCCCCGTGTAGATATCTGGCGGTTAACCTAAAGATGGATGCGAGAAATGACTGTTCGGCCAGTGTAGATAACATCCTAAGCGGAGTGACCTAAAGCTTGAGATGGCTCGAGAAATTGACTGTCCGACCCGAGTTTAGATAACATCTTGGGTTAACTTAAAGCTTTGGATGGCCCAATGACATGCGGCCCGGTTTAGATAACATCCTGGCCCGAATTGACTAAAGCCGGATGGTGCGAGAAGTGACATGTCGGCCCGATTTAGATAACATCCTAAGCGAGTCGACCTAAATGTATGACCCAGAAAATTCCAATTTGAAAAAATGGTAAAATGGTAATTTAGGTAAAAATCCGAAAATTTTTCTAAATCTCGGATGTGGCAGTTTCATAAATTGGAATCGTCTCGTGAAATCCAGCTACCCGTCAGAATTTCGTTTGAATTCCGAGATGGTCGAAATTTCGCGTTTTTCGAGGCACTGAGTATCGGGTGCCGTAAAACGACATGTGATGTGACAAAGTCGCACTTATAACATGTCTTCATGTGGCAGCATGTTGCATGAGTAGAGATGATGAAATAAGAGCGGCTTTAAATAGTGCAAAGTGTCAAAAATCCAAGACTTGAGGACATGGATGATATTATTTGAATTCTTAATGAATAAGACAAAAACTTGCATAGTGTCATTTTCTCCAAAAGCCAAAAAACATGCAGCAAAGGGGAGAAGGAGGCAGTAGGCTGGAATTTTCGTTTTTAGAGAGAGAGGGAGTGGCTTCTCTTTAGGATTTCGACGTCGGATGTCGGTTTTTTGTGAACAAGAAGAGAAGTTACCTGCAGGGCGGGGCTACACATGGACACCAATTTGAGGTAGGTTTTGACAACTCAAGAGGTAAGGATCTTTTTCCTACTTATGTTAATCTTTAGGTTAAGTAGTATAAATGGTTAGAATTACGAGACTTGTTTAGCGTAAATTCGGTCTAAAGCTTTGAGCAAGTGGAGAAAATTCCTATTTGTGTGGTCGTGAGCAGTAGCTTGGGGTTTGCGTTCACGTGAATATATTCATGAATTTTGGAGTGAAAATGTGTTTGGTTGAGGTGATTCAAAATGATTACTCGTGTTGTTAATTGGCTCATGTGAAATTTAATTTTGAGGTGTAATTGATTGTGAATTTGCATAACATGTTTTATGTGATTTAATTATGTTAATATATATATGCATGTGAATCTATTAGCATGAATGTGTTGGAATTGGCATCATGCATTCCATATGCATTGGGACACCCTGGAACAATAGGAGTGAGTGCAAGAGGTGGGTTCTTGAGAGAATTGTTTCAGAGGGTTGACCAATAATATTAATTATCGGAGTGTGTCCACTATAACATCGGAGGGTTGTTCATATAATATCAATCGTCGGAGTCTGCCCAATTGATATACATCGGAGGGTTGTCCACAAAATAGATTATCGAAGTCAGTCTACTATTTATATCGGAGGGTTGTCCAAGGTTAAAAACAAATACCTTTGTTTGGAAATGGTTTTCATTTATGGCAACTTGCATGTGTGAAGGAGTCGGTGAGGACTCGGGATATGTGATAGGGTGAGTCACGTTCTCATCCATGTCATGTAGACATTTGAGTAGGTTCATGTAATTGCTTGAATGTGATTGTTTGCCAGCATGTGCACTTAGGTGGAGAGTAACCCATGTAGGAAATTATCTCTGCGGGGGCTGCTCCTGCTGTCGGATCACCATTTCAAGTACGGGAGCGGCCGGGAACTGACACTCATTAGAGGCGGGTGTGAGAAGAAAAGCCGGGTTGTGGCTTTGGTGGTTGTCTGTATACGTAACAATTAAATTCCTGAGTTTAATAGGTGTTTGTATTAAGAGTAATGTAATAACTCTTGAACCATGATGTATATTTGGTTGTGATATTTATTTTGTGAGTATTGATGCAGGGGCCCAAGTGGCCATTATTTTACTTGCATTTGGACCCTGTGTGGTCGTTGTATATGGTTGGGACAAGTTATGTACTTTGGGTAGAGCTCCCCGGTTCAAGGAGACTCTACCGAGTTTTAAGTGGTGGTGTCGGGTTGCAGGCGTTCACGATATTCAGGAGTTGACAGGTTGTCAGCGGACACCCGAGGTCGGGCGTCACACTAAAGAAAGCTCGGATAGGCGTAGAAAATGACATGTCCAGGCTCGAGTTTAGATAACATCTAGCGAGGGTCAACCTGGCTTCGGATAGCGCGAAAATGAACATCAGAAGCTAGTTAGATAACATCTAACTGGTCAAACTAAAACCTAGATGGCGCAGAAAATGACCTGTCTGGCCTAGTGTAAATAACATCTAACTGGTCAACCTAAAGCTCGGATGGCGCAGAAAATGACCTATCCGGCCCAGCATAGTTAATATCTTGCTGGTCTACATAAGAGTCCGGATGGTGTAGTACAGTAAGACCTATCCGGCCCATTATAGGTAACTCTTATCTAATTCGCAACTGCACCCCGGATGATATCACTCAACTCTCAGCATAAAATCCCGGGCAGGCATTGCAGAATAAGGTATCCCGTCTAATCGGGATGATTATCACTCTATGCCATTCGGCTAAATCGGAGGGAAGTATTTTATCCAAAAAACATAAAATAAAATGTCTTTCAAAATGTCGAGTCACAATGAGGAAAATAAAATGTCTTGCAAAGTGAGTACGCTCGACAAGCGAGTGACAACTTCAAGCCCTAGCCCTCAGCAGCAACATTGGGCTTCTCATCCCATTTGGCCGGAGGCCAGGCGAGGCTACTCCATCCTCGATCGGTGAGAGACTCTTAGGTTGGAAAATCTTCCCCGTGGTCTTGACGAGGCTCGGCATTGGGAAGGAGACGGTGAAGAACTTGGGGCATCGAGGAGGTTCCTGGTCTGATCAAAGGATTAGTGTGTGCGGCATCCGGTGGGATTACGGGCTCCTCCCACGTATGTTGTGCACCCAAAGCTCGGCCGGCCTGCGAGTAGTTGAATCACATCCTTTGCTCGCATCGAATTCCTCTTCCATTCTTAGTCTTGCGAGGATCTTCTCCGGAGCGTAAAATAGTCTTTGATAGCCCCTAGCTCCATGAGCAAACATAGTCGTTCATCCGTTAGGCGACCATTCTCTTCCTCCGCCTTTTGACGAGCCTCCTCCGCAGCGAGCAAGGCTTGTTGGGTGGCGTCACGCTCGGAATCCGCCTTGGTAGGGCATCGCTTAGCGTTTGTCGAGACACACTTAGAGCGGGCGGCTCATTAAAATTTATTACATTATAACTAAAATGTTTAGCCACCAAAAATGTAATAAAATGTAATAAATAATTTGCCACATTATAGCTTCATCTTAATAAATAGTTATAATGCCATAAGCGCGGGCGACTGAGGCATGGCGACCATAGAACCTTTTTGCATGAGAGCCACACCTGACCAACTCAGGGCATCACATGGAAAACGCCATGCTTCACTACTCACGGATAATCTGCTGCGGCGTTGTATTGATCTACTTTTCATCTGCAGGAAGACTCCTGCACTTGTCATTCGGTCCAAAGCCACTCCCTTGCGTGTCGTCCGATCATGGACATGCTGTCCGGGAGAAGTTCTCACGTCGCCGTGATGACAACCCTTGACCCAGAAAGCTCGTATGCCGAACACTCTTGGGTCGCTCCATCCCCGCACATTACTCAGCCTTCTTTGGATCCGCGAAATACCTTCCTTAGACACCTTATTTGCCTGAATTTGGACTTCTTGTAACGATGCCTTTGACTTGGCCTTTGTGAGTTCTCTCATAGTGCACATGCAGCTAGCTGCATGAAGTATTGCTCATGCTGGCTATGACCTTGGAATATAATGAGGATATTAAAGTCGCGAAACGTATACGAAGCCGATCGGTAATCGCGGGACGATCGTCGTCTGTTCGCATTGGATCGATGTATTAAAGGCGTTGAACATTAAATCGATCGGCGGCGACGGCTGACTCGAGAACCGTCCATTTCCGATGCGAAGACGGTCGCCGGGATATGCGGTCTCGTTCTATCGCCGATGATACCAGATCTTAAATCAATTTTTGAGTAACAAGCCGGGTCGGCGTGAACCGTCCTCGATGCGTGGAAGTGGTGCTTGTTCTTAGCCATTGCTATTCGACTCCGGTGTCCACGCTGTTGTTGGCGTTAAGTGCTTACTCACGAACAATGCTGGAGCACGAGGCGAGGTGCTGGTGGGATGAACGCTACCTGCGATTCTGCTGGGTTGTAGGTTCGACTCAACAAAGCTCAATTGGAGCCATCCGGAATGAAGCTACTGAAATAGGATCGATACCGCGATACAAATCGATGGAGAAATCCATCTCTCTATGGGGAGGTAATCCTGGAAACTCATCAGGAAATACGTCAGCAAAATCACACACTTGTGGAATACAATCCATCGTCACCTTCCTTTTCAATCTCTGGCATATTAAAGTCTTGATACAATCTTTTCCCAACGCGATTACTCCATCTCTATAACGGTCGAGTCAGACCCACCCCCTCGTCGCGCTAGAAGTGGCTGTGACCCACGACCAATGCGGAAGGTCACTGCCTTCTTGGCTTGATCCCCAGGACACGCGTTGGCCCAGGTAACGATCATTCCACAATCGGTAAACACTATCATATGTAGGAGTACTAGGTGATCGCGACTTAGTGTCCTAACATTCAACACCTGCGACCACTTTGCATCCCTTCGCTTCCATCACGCCACTATAGGTGTCTCGACAAGCAAAGAGGCCAGTGGTGCAATCTGCAGGTCAATGAAGCAAAAGAAGTATACATAAATGAAGGGGATGCTGCCTTAATCAAAACACACATGTGCCCAAGTGCTATAACATAAAACCATACTTTCCACTAGCACACTAGGCTGCGGATCTCGAACATCATAGCGGCTTCACTCTGGGACCCTTGGCGATGTAAGATCACCGAGTCTTCCCTTTCTTGGGATCTCTCCTCATGAGTATCTTCAGCGCTGAACCACGCGAATGGTTTATTGATGACGCCCTTGAGGATGTCACACTTGTTACAGATCAGGCCCATATGGCGGATCGAGCCAAAATAGGGTGCGAGACTATATCTTGGGACTCATTGACACAATTCTTTCAGTGAACTTGTACTGTAGGATTATCTGAAACGATTTACAGTAATAACAAAAATCATTTTCATATATGAGGGCTACCGCCGTGGTGTCCCTCAACATCTATATACATCACGAGTCCCGCTTACTTATACATGTACATTTTTCTAATACAAAACACATCGAGGAGATCGCGAGAGCGGTCGGTGGCTTTATCTGACCTTTGCCTGGCGTGTGGGATGTCATCCTCCCATCCTTGTCTTACCTTTATTACCTACGCAGTTGGTTTCACGGGTGCTAAGCTTTACGCAGTGAGACATAAGCTGGACAGCCACCATGATGTATCACCGAGCTTATACATATGCATTTCATATATTTATACATATTCGTATAACTTTTTATTACATATCATCTTTATTCCTATTGCATGTGCATGTTCTCTATCTTTGACATATCTCACATCTATGCTTTTCTTGTATTTTACGTGCTTTGTCATCTTTCCTTATCACTTTATCGTTCCTTAGCGCTTATGCATTTCTATCATGTAATTTCATAGCATGTTCCCTCTATACATTGGTATTTATATCACATAACCTATCTTTATTGCATGTCATATTCTTATACATATAGCCTTTCATGCTTATACTGCTTATCCTTTGATGCGTTCTATTTTTATGCCAGCATTTATCATATCTTTGATATCATATCTTGTCATCGTATCTTGGCATTTCATATCTTGTGATTATGTTCTATTTGCATATCACATTTATCATGTACTAATTCCATATCTTGTATTCATGTCTTATTTCATGTACTATTTTTCATATCTTTGTTTTCATGTCTTTGTTTCTTGTTATACTTTTCATGTGCTTTCTCTTTCATATTGTATCAACATTCATATACTTTTCGTGTCATTGACGCTTTGCCTCTTGTTATAGCGTATACTATCTGTCACATATGGGTTAAGCTGCCATATCATGTCATGTTTTTCTCTGCATTTCATTTCTTTTACATGACCATGCTGCATAAACCTTAGAAGTGGATAAAAGCTGCTTGTTTGTACCGAAGATGCTGTATATACCAGAAGGTATCATCAGCATGCGAGACGTTGACCTATGCGATGTAATATTATACGGGAAGTATCATCTTGTCACGAGAACCCGACCTATGCTAGAGTAATATTATGCCGAAAGGTATCATCACTGTACGAGGCAGTGACCTATTCCATGAGGGCCCCAGTTGTGCGTGGTGACACTTCGGGGCCATAATTAAGCGAGTCTATGTCTCATTGAGCCCCGAAGCGAGTCCCAGATTTCGAATAGGCCGTTATCGCGCCCGGACTTATTCTACATTGGCACGCGACCTATCCCTACACTTGGTGGGACACGAGGGCAATGTCCCGTTTTATTATATTTTCTAGCATATCTCATAAGCATGAATAACTATTGTTATCATGATTGCTTATGTAAAATATACTATCATTACTTTAATCTGTATTCGTTCTCATATCTGTGCTTCATGTTATGGTTCTCATATTTCTCTATAATACATATATATCATTTCATATATGTCTATTCTATATCACATTTCATTCATGTTTTAGCTACTCATATTCCATCTCTTCACTCTTGTATTCATATCATATTCTATCATATATTAGCATATAGAATTTGCATATAACCTATCATGTGTTCATCTTTCATGCCTTATAATTTTATTCTTTTCTTCTATATTCCTTTACCATATAGAATGCACTTATGTTTGCTCATTCTTTGTTCATATCGCACTGTTTTCACTTGTTGCTTGGACTATTATGAGTTCCACTTTTATCATACTGTAACGCCGGTTTGTATTCTTGACTCAATGGACTCCATAGAGTCGAGAATACCGAATCAGGTCGGGCCGAAGGAGATATATGACACTTAGAGTTGGGGTCATGCGTGAGTCAACCTAGACAGTGACTTGAGCTGGCAGTACTAAAGTAGCCCAGGCTCGGTCCTAACACACCTCGGTCACAAGATCTAATATCTTCCTCAGGAATATGGATGGATTCTTGACTCAATGGGCTTTCCATAGGTCAAAACACCCCAAATCGGAGTTCAAGCGAAGGAGATATGACCTTAAGTTGGAGGTCATGCTTGCGATCGATCTTGACGAGGCGACGAATTGACGAGCTACCTTGAAATGACGAGCTTAGTCTAACACCTCGGTCTGACATCTAATATCCTCCAGGCATATGGATGGATTAACCGGCTCGATGGGCTTTGGCCAAATTAAAACGCTAATCCGGAGTTCAAGCGAAGGAGATATGACTTAAGTTGGAGATAATGATCGATCTTAGTAGTGGCCTGGCGCGACGGCTGCTTGGCGAAGTGACAGGGAATCAGTCTAACACCTCGGTCTAACATCTAATATCTTCCTTAGGCATATGAATGTATTCTTGACTCAATGGGCTTTCCATAGAGTCTAAGAACACCCAAATCCTGGATTCGGGCCCGAAGGAGATATGGCTAGAAGTTGGAGAAGTCGTACATTAGACAAATCGACGAGGCGACTGGATTGACAGAGTTGACCTGAAGTGACGAACTCATCTATCACCTTGATCCAGGCATCTAATATTATTCTCCTCAGGCATATGAATGTATTCTTGACTCAATGGGCTTTCCATAGAGTCCAAGAACACATCCCGGAGTTCAAGCGAAGGAGATATGACCTTAGAAGTTGGAGGTCATGCTGTGATCAATCTTGACGAGGCGGCACGAGCGATGAGTTGCTGAAGTGACAAGCTCAGTCTAACACCATGGTCTGACATCCTAATATCTTCCTCAGGCATATGAATGTATTCTTATTTCGATGGGCTTTCCATAGAGTCGAGAACGCAAATCGGAGTTCGGACCGAAGGATATGACGCCTTAAGTTGGAGGTCATCACGTGGGCAAATCGACGAGGCGACTGGATTGTGAGTTGACCTGAAGTGAGGCTCGATCCTAACACCCCTCGGTCTAACATCTAATATCTTCCTCAGGCATATGAATGTATTCTTGACTCGATAAGAGCTTTCGTAGAGTCAAAGCATTTGAGTATCGGAGTTCAAGCGAAGGAGATATGACCTTAAGTTGGAGGGTCAAATGCATTGGGCCAAATCGACGAGGCGACGCTTTGGATTGACGAGTTGACTGAAGTAGCGAGCTCATCTATCACCTCGGTCGGGCATCTAATATTCTCCTCAGGCATATGAGATGTATTCTTGACTCAATGGGCTTTCCATAGAGTCCGGGAACACCGGGTGAAGTTCGGACGAAGGAGATGTGACCTTCGAGTTGGAGGTCATACGTAAGGCAAATCTGACGAGGCGGCTTAGTTGACTAGTTGACTGAAGTGGCAGGCTCATCTGTATCACCTCGGTCGGAGCATCTAATATTCCTCAGGCATATGAGATGTATTCTTGACTCAATGGGCTTTCCATGGGGAGTCCGAGAACACCGAATTGAAGAGTTCGGAAGGAGATATGACCTTCGAGTTGGAGGGGAGTCATATGTAGGCAAATCGACGAGTTGACTGCGGATTGAGGAGTTGACTGGTAAGCGAGCTCATCTATCACCTTGGTCGGGCATCTAATATTCTCCTCGGACATATGAATGTATTCTTGACTCGATAGACTTTCCATAGAGTCGAGAACACGGTGAAGTTCGGATGAAGGAGATATGACCAGTTGGAGGTCAAATGCTGTGATCGATGCAGACAGCTGACACGGGTAGCGAATTTGCGCTCTGCATGAGTTGAGCTCTGCATGACGAGTTGAGCTCTTCAGGACGAGGTCTGCTGACCTCTATTTGACGACCTCTATGGGTTGACCCTTCACTCATTTGACTGTTCAGAGTAAAAAGACCATAACTTGGTCTACAGGAATCCAAATTGAGAAATTCAAAAGCCTAACATCAAGTTCACTGATGTGGCTACAATTTCCCAGAAGGACTTACTTCCAAATTCTCTTTATTTCTGACCCAAACCCGTTCTAAAGGTACGGCTAGTTATTTGGCTGGACCGGCGACAGGCCAGATTGCGAGGCGACCTCGTAAAGAGGACCATAACTTAGTCTGAGGAGGTGAATCAGTAATTAGCCTAAAATCAATTTCATTGATGTAGCTACAATTTACTAGAAGGACTCACTTCCAAATTCTCTTTATTCCTGACCTAAAAAGAAGTTCTAAGGTCCGGCTAATACGTAGGATCAAAACACGGAAATTTACTTGGTTCTAATTGTAGCTAGACCCCCTTCCCGACACAACTATAGAAGCCTTAGAACTTTTCTCAACTCAACCCTACAAGAAATGAGTTTAGGAGTTCCCAGGCAAACCATACACAAAATAGAGGGTTCTAAGCCATGTATCCATCACCTCCCCATGGATTTTTAGTGAAACTATCTTTGCGTGATTTATCTGACCCAGAGACACATATTGTATTCATCTGAATATTCCAGTTCCATACTTTTCTATACCAAATTATAGTTCCACTACACTGTAACCTTCATGCTCTTTCTTTTCTTTTCTTCTTCTTCAACCTCTTATTTCTCTCTTTCTCGAGACGAAATGAGATATTTTATTTTAGTGCTTGTCGCCCCATTTCACTTTCCAAGGAGGAAACTTGCTCCCTGCTTTCCTTCAAACCATATCTCTTCCATGAATTTTCTTCCTTATTTTATTCTAATATCTTTCTTTATTCTTTCTTTGGTCGCCCTTTAGGTTTATTCTCTATTCAATTTATCAAAATCCTACTTTGACATATGAACTTATTAAATTATGACCCTTGGGTCATGAATTGGTAATTTATTAATTTACCCATAACTGTTGTATTAATTCCAAATTCTTGCTTATTTATTTTCATCTTTAATTTATTTCGGATAAATATACTTTTACTTTTATTATACCACCAGCTTGGTCCAGCGGCTAGGGTATGTTCGGGAGTGTTCTGAGAGGAGGAATTTGGGTGTTAGCTGCTTTGTAACCCAGGAACTCCACCTCCTCGAGTGTCTTGTCGCACCACACTCATAACACGTTCGAGGTTGTGTCCCCATTTGTGCTCCCAGCAGCTTGCCTGTTGCATGGGCAGCTGCCGTGTACCGTTCATCCTTGGGCTCTTAGCCCTCTTATCCCTTGACCTGAAGTCTCAAACTGGAATTCTTGTTTCTTTCCTTTTGTACCTCAGTGCTCCCTCTCGATAATCAGGGCTGGGGTGCACCACCTCAAGCGTAGGTGCGAAGCATAAAAGGAGCCACGAGGCCGATGTTGACCTCGGACCTCTTGAAACTATTCGGCTCTCATATGCTAACTACATATGTTGTCTACGTACCCAGATATGAAAGTAAATTGGGAGGCGCACTCGGTTACGATCCATACCCCCTGCTGCGAGTGCACCTGAGACTCCGTCTCTTGCATCTTCCTCATGGCCTCGGAAAATACTTGGCCGGGAGTAACTCCTCGGCGGTCCACCGTGGCCTGTGGCATCATGGGTGCTCTTAACCATATCCACCAGCTGTCGACCTCGTCCTCGACATAAAGGAGGAATTTGGAGATACTCAGCTCCTCGAGGGGACTTCGAAAGAGACATTAGAATCTTCTTCCATTTCCTTTAGCGATGCTCGACCTCGAGGAAGTTGATACCACCGGCTGCTTGGGAGCAAGTGCCTTGAAATCCTTGATCAACGCGCGTCCATCTTCTTCAAAATGACCATCGGAGTATATGCCCTACTCTCTCGACCGCATCCTTTTGCGAGTGAAGAGGATCTCACCGGGTTAATCGACCCTTGGTCTTCCCACTCCTTCTTCCTCTAATCATTATGCATAACTATGGAAAAAAGGCGATTAGTTATCACTTGATGTCATGATGAGAACGATAATAACTTCGAGGGTTCTCGACATCAATTTTTTTTTTTTTTTTAGATATGCAATCTTGGCCATTTGTTGGCGTATCTTACGATTCGAGACGGAGTTGCACATGGTATAAGAATCATTACATTAATTTATCCAACACCATAAAAATCCATAAAAGCATTATAATATCTTTAAATCCCCTGCTATATCATGCTTACAATCACAAATGCTAACATGTTATCACATGGGCCTCCCACGAAACACGTTATCTTTAAATACCCTCTCACAATTACACTGCTGTAGCTTCCTATACTATATGAAAATCATATCATCCCCTCAATAGCACAAATCCTAGCACTTAAACCTAAGCTCCTAATGATCATAGCTTAAAGTGTGCCATGAACTTTGTGCATCTATTGAATTTTCCTTAATCTCCCAAGATTTATCCTTAGCTCGATAATAACTCGTCATTAATCGAATTTCACCGGTATTTATGTTACTATTTTACTACCCGATTTATTTTTTCACAACTTATCTAACCCACTTGAGTAATCACTGGAACGAACAAAATACTACTCCAAAGTTCCAAACATACATGTATGACTGCACAGAAAAGCAATTCCTCAATGTACCCAAAACTATACACTTACACTCGATCAAAATAACATTTACAATAAAGTTCCAAAACTAGTGGCTACGTCAAATATACAATGATACACAAAAGATAATTAACCTGGTCTAAATATACAGAGTGAATATCCACATAACACTAAATA
This sequence comes from Tetrastigma voinierianum, assembly GCA_016808115.1. Lineage (NCBI taxonomy): Eukaryota > Viridiplantae > Streptophyta > Magnoliopsida > Vitales > Vitaceae > Tetrastigma > Tetrastigma voinierianum. The sequence goes on from JAEQBH010001524.1 coordinate 70,403, forward strand.
TTCATCAAAATGTATGCTCAAACCACTCACCAGTTATGCTGCAGCAAACTTCCATCCTCAAAACCTTGGTGTGTCCAAACTTCATGTCACGCAAATGGTCTCTGTACCTCGCATCTAAAGTGGAGGGAAATAATGGGGATGAGTTCGACAACCTCAAGAGTGAATCCCATAACAAGCCATGCTCATGTAAAAACATTTCAATTTATACATAATCTCAAAATATCTCAAAACATGAGCATTTTATTAAATAATAGGTTGATGATGGAAACACATGGAATGCAATACTTACCACCATCTCAACCCTCATAAGTGACTCTTTTCGGGTTTTCACCAGGGATCTACGATCATCCTAGAACAACGACAAATTGTTTGGACTTACCACTCCAGGATATGCCCACATCCCGTATATTCGTGGATCTTTCTGCAAATTACAACCCAGTGGAATAGTCATCGTCTCGTGTTCACTACATCAATCCGACTCTCACGCCTTCATACCCATGTCATGCTTTAAAACAATTTCACAGTTCAACCACATGGATATTTAAAAACATCATGTACCGCTAATTCAAAGATGTCCATATATATAAAAGATACATTTATATATCACTAGAAAATTCACACAGCCAAAGCACATAATGGTACAGACTCACAACATCAAAACCACGCATGCGTAGGAAGGTTATAAGATCTCACATTCTTGATTCGTAAATCCGCAAGTCTCCCAAGGAAGTCAAAACCTGAGGCTACCCAAAGGATCTCAACAAGTCATAAGATTCCTTAGCCTCTCACAACTGTCACATAAAAATTACTCAAGGCGGTCTATTACTTCTTATCACCACTGACTCACATATATTCTATACCTTCCATCATAAACCTTGATCCCAAGTGCACTCTCTCTCTCTTACACTTACTAGGATCAACATTTAACACCCCTTATTAGGTTACAAACAACACACTCAACACAAAAACCTCTCTTGGCTCCTTGCATTCCATATTACTCATTGAAGTGATAAGGTGCTAAAGGTTCTCCTCCTAACTGAATCACCCAAATCGGAGCACCGAAACTCGAGTTATGTCCTGAATCAACTCTCGACCATTCTATGATCAAACTCAGGCAGAAATTTTTGCTGAACATAAATTTCTTTTGAGTAAATTCTTCTTGGGCCATAGAGTCAGAATTTGAGGTATTCTATTTCAGAATGTTTGGTGCCTTTGAAGTCTAGTTTAACCATCACTTTGAATCATTTAAATCGGATAAGAAATTAAGCGTTATGGCCAAATACTAAATACCGTCAAAATAGAAAATCCGTTTCGAAATGCCTTAATTTATGATTTTCCCCACTTTTCCACATAAAGTTTCCAACCAAACACCTCCCAACACTCAAAACACACATCAAAGCCACTCTATTCAACCCAAAACATCTTCCAAACACATCTTAAACAAGAATCTAGGGTCAGGCCAACCCATCACTCCACCACTCAAGGTTGGGGATGAAAACCCTTAGGCTAAAAAAGAGAGAAATTCATGAATCATACCTCATACAAAATCCCTCAAATCCTTATTAATAAATAACCAAGGATTAGGGTTTTACCACCCCATATCCTTTTCAAATCTAGGGTTAGAGAAGTTCCCCAACCAAACCTCAGAAAAAGAATCATTTTTCAAGAATCAAAACCAAAAACCTCACTCAGCTCAATCTCCTTTCCTTTCTCTTTCCTTTCTTCTTCTCTTCCTTTTTCTCTCCTCTTCACGTTTTATTCTAACTCTACTTCTGAGCAAAAAAATGAGAACTATCCCCTTTTGCTAGACTAGTTTTAGTCTTATACCCATTTTGACTTTAAAGTTTTTACCATTTAGCAATTTTAAGCTAATCATTAACTCTTTCTATTTGCATATCACATTCCCAATCTTATACATTTTGACTAATTAGACTTTCATTAATGACCTATATCCTCAAGTGATAAATTTACCAATTTACCCTTGACTCTAGTATTAAACCCGGGTTTATTGTTTTATTTTCGGAAAAATAATATTTAGCTATTGTAATATTTTCGGGTGTTACATGCTGGTCTACATAAGAGTCCGGATGGCGCAAGACAAGAAGACCTATCCTACTTCCATTATAGGTAACTTTATTCCACCTGCAGAATCACACTTTGATGATATCACTAACTCTCAAAGATATAATCCCATGCATTGCAGAATAAGGTATCCCGTCTAATCGGGATGATTATCACTCTATGCCATTCGACTAAATCAGAGGGAAGTATTTTATCCAAAAAACAGAAAATAAAATGTCTTTCAAAATGTCAAGGTACAAAAACAGAAAATAAAATGTCTTGCAAAGTGAGTACGCTCGATGAGTGAGTGACAACTTCAAGCCCTAGCCCTCAGCAGCAACATTGGGCTTCTCATCCCATTTGGCCGGAGGCCCCGACAGAATTTCTACTCCATCCTCAGTCGCTGAGAGACTCTTAGCTGGAAAATCTTCCCAATACCTCGACAGCTCAAGATCGGGAAGGACATGAAGAACTCAGGGGCATCGAGGGTTCAAAAATTCGAGTCAAATGAGTCGATGTGTCCGCATCCCACCGGGATTAAAATTACCCCACATGCCAGTTAAAGCTCAAGAGCCATACCGTGAGTTGAAAATCACATCACCGCCGTGACGAATTCCTCTTCCATTGTCAGCTCTCTCTACTGGTCTTCCTGAAGCCAGAAATCGTTTCTTTTGATAGCCCCGCCCATGTGAGCAAAGATAGTCGCTCATCCGCTAGCGACCATTTCCTCCCTCCGCCTCGACTGCCTCGTAGCGACTAAGGCTTGCTCGGGTGGCGTCACGCTTAGGAATCCGCCTTCGCCGAAAGACTTGGCGCTTGCTCGAGACACACCAACGCCGGGCCGCCGGTTTCTACTTGTCCCTGCACCGCTCACGCTTCACCCCAATCAGGCCATAGTCAGCTTCCATGCCGCAGCGCTCTCTCTCGCCTTGACCGAATCTTCGCCCTTTCCACAGCCTCTTTGGCTTCTAACTCCCAACGTCGGGAAGAAAGCTGAACCTCCTTTAAAGAGGCATCCAGGCCTCCTCGATCGGAGTTTCCTCGAATATCGACAAACAAACAAGCCTCCACGCCTCTTAGCCGGGAGTTCAAAGTCACGATGTCGAGGCCATGCTTCTGATGAAACTAACAGATAGAAACATATGTTTAAGAACACGCCAACACTGTGATTCGATGCTGGGGTGTTATAAATAAGGTTCACTATCTTACCATTCGATGATTGATGTAGTTGCACTACACTGTGATCCCATCATCACCATTCCGCAGAGATCTTCTTTGGTCATTAGAATGGGCCATCGTATAATCTTCGCCACACCACAATCGGGCGACTCACCACATCCCGCAGCATCACCGATACAAATTGTTTAGATCACCCGCGGAATCGCCTCCTGGCAAAGGGCCAGCTTCCAACACGATACGGTGCTGACCGGCCTTCTAGCCCACGACACTCCTCCTCTCGAAGGAGCCCGGCCAAGCGAGCAGAGATATGAATTGCCAAGATCCGGTCCGGAAGCTGGCGGCCTCTTAGTCTTGCAGACGAGTAAACCCCGACTCCGCCCGGCCGGCTTCCAACTCGTCAGGAGGAGGGCCATTCAAGCACTCCAAGCAGGTCGAGTGGCCTCCCGACTCCCCTGTGGCATCGGCCCCTTATATCCAGCGATCGTTGGATCCCTGCCTCGCAGCTCTCCGGAATAATCGCCCGCACTTCTAAACTACCGCGCCAGGCCGGGCTTGACTCTGCTGCCTGATCAGAGTAAAGGCTGATCCTCCGTCAACATTTTCCTCGCCTCTCCGCTCAAGCAGAGATAACCTGTCGGGCAACCCCATCATCTCTTTCTTTCTCCTTCTTCTCGAATACGAGGCTGGTTGGACTCGCACGGATCCATGGATAATCTCACTGGGTTCTAGGTGCAAGCACTACCGGTTGCCCTCTTCGGCAACCCCGCACTGTGGGGACAGGATTGCTTCCCTACTAGGGTAAAGGAAGGCGCTCAGACGACACTCCCTTCACCTCGTTTCCACGGTGCCGAGCTGAACCTGCAACTCACTATTGTGAGCGCACGGTCTCGATTGAGACTTCAGCCGCTTGACCCAGATCCCGCTGGCTTCAGCCTCCGTGATTCCTTTACGTCGACAAAGGTCATTATTGCCGCAACAAATCAGCAATAAATAAGGTCAGTCTACCATCAACTACTTCAAAACATGGATGATAGGGAGGCTATAGGAAGCTGAGTTCCATCCTCACGCCTTGCCAAGTTCTCTTTTAAAGTAAGGAGAACCTTATAACGGTGCTCCCGCCGTAAACCTCCAACAAATCGACGAATTTTTCTCTGCTTGCTTTCCACCCACTCCACCACTAAATTCTCCAAATTCTTTTCCTCTCTCACCAATAATCCACAATTAGTTAAGTACAAAAACTTACGCACATGCACCAAAGAACTAAATCCTCAACAAGACACACCCGAGTGTGATCATGACTGCTAACCCTAAACTGAAGTCTGTGGGAACCCCGTGGTCTCATCCCAAGGTCCCTTTACTAGAAGCGCACCTCGCTCTATCTTAGGGTGAATCAGGAGTCCGCTGGACAATTTGCAATTGCGCACTAATGGATGGACATCCTCCCACCCCGACTCCACCTTTAAGGGTGCAGGCAACATAACAAATCTCAAACCAACGTAAAGGTCAAGTTGGTATAAAAGATTTAGCACGCTACAACCTGTTAATATCTGGATAGTAATGTAGATGGATAAGGTCTGAGGCACCCAAAATGTAGAACTGCTTGACGAGTGCAGCACCGAAGCGGCCTAGTCAGTAAGTTGCTTCCTGCAAAAACACGACATTGCCTCCTCCACCTAGAGTGGACTCGTCCGCCTTTTCCATCAACTTGTCAATGTTATCTAGATCTCAAGAAGAGGTTCTCAACTCCTCCATTGTCGCATGAGACGATGTCGCTTGTAGAATCCGCTTCGAGAAGGCCCCCGCTTGCGACTACTCACTCGGTGGAAGTTTCTTCCTCACCCTCACATTCTACAAGGCATCGTAGGGAGGAGAGAACGAGCATCGCCCAAGCCACATACCAAACGGGTAAAAAGGTAAAACCACCAGACCTGGGCGAGAACCACCCGGGCCTAATAGGTTCTAGACCTACCCTCACCCCAAACCTTCCTACTACGAAGGGGCCAGCAGCAAAGATTCAAATACACTAGCAAGGGAAATAGTAATTACCTCAGAACCGAGAATTGAGTCACGCTGGAAGAACGATTCGCAAAGAACGCAAAGTCGCAGTTGTTATGTCCGTTAAGATTTGAATTGGTGAAGGGAATGTAAACTCGAGGAAGATAAGAATGGGGAGAGGGAAAACCCAATGATATTCTCACATACCAACCGCTAGGACCCACGGCGTATTAAATGATTTATGTCGATCTATCACCCCTTAGTCGCTTTCGCTCTAGCGATCGCCCAACTCCTGGTAAGCACGATAGGGAACAAGGGCCAGATTAGTGGGCCCTCATGTTATTCTAACCTGTTGGTGTTAGTGATATGCTCTAGTGCAGTGGCATATACATTGTCATTATATGTTTCATTTATCATTTTATCTTGTTATTTAAATTGTGGTTTAACTTTACAAATCGCATCCTTGAATAGTCAAGCTTCGCTTTATGTCAAGCATGACTGATAGTAAAACCTTGGGTGGCAGAACAATATTCTAAATAGTGCGTAGTCGATCATTATTGTGGGAATAATAATGAAGTATGACTATTATGTTTTCTTAGAAAAGATCACGCGGCCGGTCATAAACATACATGTTACTTTAACATAAATACATGTTGTTCATGTTATTGATCAATTCGCTTATGAGAAATACTACATGGATTATGTCATCGCGAATTCTCATTGCAGAGGTATTTGAGTCATTCGAACAAATTCACCATGGATTCCTTGGTACGAGGAACTTCTGTTGTCTTCTGACGAGCTCAATGACCTCAACATGATGGTGATACGTGCTATGGTCAGCATATGCAACTCAGTAAATCATGTAGAGGAATGTGAGTGATAAGCTTAAGGGATTTGTCCTCATTTTAATTGAGTGGGAGATGTCTTCGCCTCGATAAGTGAGACTAAGAATGCATGGCCGTGGTTTCGAATGAGATTGATAGGAGTTATCAATATCATTTGTTTAGTCACTACTCGAGAATCAAGAAACTATTAAGCCGTGATAAAAAAGATGATTTCCATCCATGCTTTGTGCTTAATCGAGACATCGTGTGACAAAGGACTAATATCATACTATGGTAAGGTTTTTCTCGAAATATCGACCACTCGACGGGGCATTATAACGCCTCGCACTCACCTATAACTCAGGGGCTTAGAATATGATCGCCCACCGCCAACATCGAGCGAACTCCATGTAGTTGCCATAAGAATGTGTTTGGTACTGGATGTTAGAAAGGCTCTATCTTAGCCCATGATTACTTTCCAAGCCTAAGCTCCGCTTCCAAACCCATTAATAGTTAATGGAATTTGGTTTAAATTAGTTTTAATAAAAGGGTTTGGGTGGCTTGATATAAATATGGGGTTTATCATCTAAAAGTAGGTGGTTCTTTTGAAGTGGGCGTTTTTGAGAGATAATTCTTTTTAGAGTTTTGGAAGACATTAAGGTGTCTTTGGTTTCAGGGGGACAAAGACCTATCATAAGGTGCAGCACATCCATCCCATCCATTAGCCGCCTCGTGGGATACCTTTAGAGGGCTGCCAGATACCGCATCGCCTGGCTCGCGTCGCCGGATCGCTTCCAGAAGGAGTTATGTCTGTTTTAACGTGTGTGTGATCACAAATCAAGACTAGTCGAAAAGGATCTCTATTTACAAGAGGTAAGATCCGATTTCTTGATTCATTGTTTAGTTTCATCAAAATGCTTCGATCTGATGCGCTCAAATAAGTTAAATTTGTTTATTTCGCGCGTTTATCGCGACCTACCAGCAGATCAGAGCTACTTGCCGCTTCGTGAAACTGATTTTTATATGTAATATAACGTGATCTGTTTAGTGTATTTGTTTTTCCATATGTGATATGCCATGATCCATTAGTTCATCAGTTTTATAATTAGTATAATTTGAGTCATGTTTTTTTTTTCCTCGTATGAAGTCTCAGAACATCATCGGTAATTGAAAAATGATTCTATGAAAAGCTCTAATAGGATTAGGACTGTTGATGATCGAGAATCAAATTGAGTGTGTTCGTAATTCTTGTGTTCTAATCTAATCCCTGATTAGGACTGTTACAACATAAGATTAATTAAGAGACTACATATATTAAGTATGGTCATGGTAGATTCTTATTAATTAAGTAGGATCATACATATTAAGTATGGTCATACATATACTTATTAATCAATAGGACTGCATATTAAGTATGGCTAAGTATGCATTTTTAATTAGTAGGATTTTGGTTACACATTAATGTTAGACATTAAGAATGGACTGTTACAGATTATTCTTAATCAGTAGGACTGTTACACATTAATGTTAGACATTAAGATTGGACTGTTACAGATTATTACACATTAAGTAGGATTGTTCCAAATTAATGATGGACTGTTAGATTAAGAGTAATTAGCATTCGTAAATGACCAGAATTATTAGTGTGATTAATGATCAGGAGAAATTTCCAGGCAGTAACTCACTCATGCTAGCCTTAAAATTTGTTTATGTGACTAACGTTGTAAATTGTTATCATATTCATAATCCGATTATGTGCTTAATGTGTTTATATTCAATTTGCATGGTGCATGTCATGGCCCTCAGTTTCAATGTGATCGCGTGTATTAATTCATGGTTTGTAATTTTTAAATACGGCCTGCGTGTCATTAATTTTTATTGATACAACATATGTGTCTCTTTTTCATTATATTAGCATACGGCCTACGTGTCGTTGTTTTTATTGACAAAACATGTGTGTCTTTCTTTTTATTATTTTAGCATAAAATAGCATACAATTATTACTTGCTTGTAATGAAGAAGAACGAAGAATGGAGGCCCTGCCTGCTTCGAGACAAGCCCATAAAGCTAAGGTACAGGTGCTAGACTCGAGATCTCCATATTGGCTTATGGAGATCACCTTAGAAATAATATGTCACGTTTACATTTTATGCTTATTAATATGCTTCGATGTGATGTATGTATATGTTTATAAGTTTTGCTCTAACAATCTGATAATTTCATCACATAAAATATTAAGTCATAAAATGCCTTCCATAATTTAACACCGCCAATACTGAATGCCTTAATATAGTTTCTACCAAAGCAGGTGTATCAGCCATCTTAGGAAGACATGATAAATAATGGTGATATCCATAAGATTGAATATGGTTAGACTTAACTAGGCTATCATAATTCGCTGGGGCCTAAGGCCATAAAAGGAAAGAGTTTTCTACCTAGTTAGCTTAAGTTTAAGTGTTATGCCAAAGCTAAGCTTGAATTTAAGTCAAATGTGGATTTTCACCCACTAAGAAACTATAAGATTGTTTCTGTGTTAATTAAAGAGTTATTAATTTTAATGGGAGTATTAAAGACCTCATTTATTAAAAGCTTGCATATTTTTGTATGTAGACTAATGTCATCAAACAACACATCAACATTTACTTCCGCTTATATGTCCTTGAAAAGGAAAAACTTATCGGGACAAACTTCCTCGATCGGGTCTCGGGAATTCGAGGATTGTCCTTAAACAAGAGAGAGAAGATGTATGTTCTTGATAATGAAATCCCTAATGAACCTCCCGCTAACAATGCCCCACTTATCGAAAAGCGGATGTGCTTATAGTAAGCATTCGAATGATTACGTGGATGTAACCCGTCTTATGCTTACAACCATGAACTCGAGCTTCGGCTACCTGAGGAAATGGAGGCGTTTGATATGATGGTGCTTCTCAAGGGAATGTCTCCAAGAGCAAGGACGCCAAGAAAGGTTTACAACCACCAAAGATCACGTAGCTGCAAGATGACTCCCCTTACACTTCAAAGAAGTGCACATGCGGCAAGATGAAGGGTCTCATCGATCAATCTCGATAAGCTCGTGCTCCTATTAGTCAGTGAGTTGGTTATCGATATGATTCTAAAGTTCATTAATTCGAATCTTATGATCAATTTGTTATGAACTACAATATGCACCATATGGAGAAATCTATTTACTGAAGCTACATGGAATGTTAAAGAATGTCAGAGATGAACATTCAAAAGACAAATCCAAAGGCTTGGTGGTTCAGAAAGGGGAAGGCATGAAAAGAAAAGGAAAGGGCAAAGGTTCTTGGTAAAGGACAGTCCAAGCCTAAGGCCAAGAAGCCAAAGCCGCCCAAGGAGGGAGTTTGCTTCTTCTGTAATGAACAAGGTCATTGGAAGAGGAATTGTAAGCTCTACTTGGAAGATTTGAAGAAAAAGAAGAGTAGCGAGGCTACCACTTCAAGTATTTATGTTATATAAGTCAATTTGTCTACTTCTGCTTCATAGGTATTAGATATTGGATGTGGGTCTCACATTTGTGTAAATGTGCAGGGCCTGAGAAGCAAGATCATCAAGCTAAAGGCTAAGGGACCTACGAGTGGGAATGGAGCAAGAGTTGCCGCATTAGTCAGAGGGAGTTTATGATTTGACTTCGCTTAGTGGACTTGTTTTCCAATTAAAGAATTGTTATTATGTGCTCAAGTATGAGCGTAAACATTATTTCGCTGCTGTAATGTGGGACGGATTTCACTTTTATTATTAAGAACACTATTTTCTCCATCTATACGTGCATATTTTTTACGTGGAATGCTCATTTATCTAATGGTCTTCTAATGTTTCTAAACTTGAACAACTCCAAGCCCATCTATAACACGATACTAAGAGGTCAAGTCCAATGACTTGAATCCAACCTACTGTATCATTGTCAGCTATGTCATCGAGAAACGACCAAGCTTCCCATCAAGATGGGCCAATACATTCATTTGGCTTAGAGTCATTTGAAACATGTGAATCTTATTTAATAGGCAAAATGACCAAGGCTCATTGACACAAAGAGGGCTAGTGACTTATCGGCCTTATACATACAGATGTTCGTGGACCAATAAGCTCAATTGCTAGAGGAGGTTATCAGTACTTCATTACTTTTACCGATGACTTTAGTAGATATGGTTACATCTACTTAAAGAGGCATGAGTTTGAATCATTTGAAAAGTTCAAATTATTCAAGAATGAAGTACAAAATTAGCTTGGAAAGAATATCAAAACACTTCGATATGATCGAGGTGGTGAATATTTCTCAAAATTCGATGATCATCTTAAGGATCGCTGACAGTCTTACAACTCACTCCACCGAACACCACAATGGAATGGTGTATCCGAAAGGAGAAATCAGTTTATCTGGACATGGTTCGACTTATGATGAGTCGAATCGTGACTTCCAATATCCTTGGCTGGGGATATGCATTAGAGACTCCACGTGTTCTTATTGAATAGAATTCCATCGAAAAACTAGCTTGAAAAACACCATATGAGTTGTGGACAGGAAAGCCATTCCGGTTTGTCTTTCTCAAGATTCGGGTCATGGAATTTATGTAAAGTGTCGTGCTTCCGATAAGCTAGCATCCAACCGATAAGTGCTTTTCGCTGGGTATCCAAAGGAAACAAAAGGGTACTACTTTTACATCCCATCTGAGAACAAAGTGTTTGTTGCTCATAATGGAGTCTTTTTGGAAAGAGAGTTCATTTCTAAAAGAGTCAATGGGAGTAAGACAGCCCTCAAGTAGTTCAAGAACTACAAGTTGCCACCGAGCCTTCCATGAAATTTACAAGACTCACAACCAAATAATGAGTCGACATCTTCTCGCACAAGGCCCACGAAGGTCCGTAAAGAGGATTCACTACGAGCTCAAGAGATATGGATTTCTCGTAATTGACGACAAAACCATAGAGCTTGTGGATCAAGATGAGCCCATAACCTATCATGGGGCAATGATGAGCCCAGATTCTGAAAAATGGCTTCAAGTCATGAAGTCTAAGATGCAATCAATGTACGATAACCAGGTTTAAAATTTGGTTGATCTACTTGAGGGTGCTAAGGTCATTGGTTGTAAATGGGTTCATAAGATCAAACATGATATGACCTTCAAGTCTCGACTACGCAGAAAAGGTTTCAAACAAACTCATGGTATCGACCATGATGAGACCTTTTCAACTGCCTTTATGCTTAAGTCTATTATTCTTCTGCTATCGCCGCATCTATGATTATGAGGACGGCAAATGGATGTCAAAAATCGCGCTTCTTAATGGAAACTTACTGGGGATGTACATGACACAACCCGAGGGTTTTTTCTTCAATCCTACATCTCCAATAGGTGTAAGCTTCCAAAGATCCATTTATGGATTAAAGCAAAGTTTCACGGCCGGGAATCTTCTTTTGATGAGGCCAAGTAAAGAGTTTGGCTTTATGAAAATGAAGATGAGCCTCAGTGGTATACAAGAAGGTTAGTGGGAGTGCAATTGCCTTCTTGAAGGTCAGATGCACGACATCTTACTCATTGGAAATGACATCCCTACCTCGCAGAGTGTCAAGTCTTAGTCAGGGGAAATGTTTTTCAATGAAAGACTTAGGGCGGTCGCCTCACATCCTAGGCATAAAGATTTATAGAGATAGATCTCACCCGGCTACTTCACTCGAGTCAAAGTGGGTACATAGACAAAGTGCTAAAGAGGCTTAGCATACAAGATTCCAAGAGAGTTTCTTGCCAATGTCTCATGGCATTGCTTTCGCAAGTCTTAATGTCCAACTAATGAAGGATCTAGAGAGAGCGTGATGGATAAAATCCCATATGCACTCCGGGCCATTATTCTATCATGTATGCAATGCTTGCACCCGACCGATGTCTCCTATGCCTAAGCATGACAAGTAGATTCCAATGATTCAGTGAATCACTAGATAGCCAAGAATATCCTTAAGCACTGAGAGTTAACCATGATATTTTTTCGATCTATGTGGACAAGAAGGCGAGCTATTATAAGTGGCTATACCCACGTTGGTTTTCATCCGACTAGATGACTTTAGATCGCAATCTAGTTTTGTGTTTTGTTTGAATGGAGGTGCTGTGAGTTGGAGAAGTTCCAAGCAGGACATCGTGGCCGATTTTACTACAGAGGCTGAGTACATAGCCGCCTGCATGCGCCTAAGGAGGCGCTTTGACTGCACTCTGCTTTTAGACCCGGGTGTTGTTCCTAGCATTACAAACCCAGTGGATGTCTATTGTGACAATAATGAGGCTATTGCTCAAGCCAAGGAGCCCAGATCACATCAGCGATCCAAACACATACTCAGGCGTTTCCACCTCATTCGTGAGATCATTGAGAGAGGAGATGTTAAGATATGTAGAGTTCATACTGATGACAATGTTGTTGATCCTTTGACTAAACCTCTTCTACGCCAAAGCTACGATAATCATAATACCAGATCGATAGGCATTCGATTTATGCCCGATCGGGCTTAGGCAAGTGGGAGATTGTTAGTGATATGCTCTAGCCCAATGGCATATATATCATTACTATATGTTTATATACATGTGAGGCATTTATCATTTTATCTTGTTACTTAAATTGTGGTTTAACTTGATAAAACTGCACTTTGAATAGTTGGCTTCGCTTATCATCAAGTATGTGACTTTATAGTAAAACCTTAAGGCATAAGAACGCTATTCTAAATAGTCCACCGATCATTATTGTTGAACACAATGAAGTAAGACTATTATGTTTTCTCGGAGAAAGACTACACGTTTGATGGTCTGCGAACATAAGATGTTACATCGTAACATAAATACATGTTAAGTTCATGTTATCGATCAATTCATTATGAGAAATACTACATGGATTATGTCATCAATAATTCCTTACGTGAGTGGTATTTCCAGTCCTTGACCGACCACCATGGATTCCTACATGAGGAACTTTGTGTCTTGACGTAGCTCAATGACGTCTTTAACATGATGGTAATATAGGCTATGGTTGGGCATACATGCAGTAAATCATGTGGAGGAATGTGAGTGAGAAGAAGGAATTTGTCCCGCCTAATTGAGTAAGATGTCTATTGGTCTCTCTTTGATATGAGGACCGAGAAATGCATGGTCGTGCCTTCGAATGATTGATAGGAGTTATCAATATCATTTGTTTAGTCGGCCACTTGAGAATCAAGAAGATTAAGTTGTATAAAGATGACTTTATCCATGCTTTATGCTTAATCGAGACATCGTGTGACAAAGGACTAATATCATACTATGGTAAGGTTTTTCGAGTCATCGAATTCACTTGATTTGGGTAGTTATAATGTCTTGCTAGAGACCAATTATAACTCGGCTTTGAATATGACTGGGCCTGGCCGCCAACATCGAAAGGAACCCATGTGGTCACACATAAGAATGAGCTATAATGGGATGTTAGAAAGACTCTTTAGCCCATGATTAAGCTCAAGCCCAAGCCCATTAATAGTTAATGGAATTTGGTTTAAATTAGTTTTAATAAAAGGGTTTGGGAGGCTTGATATAAATGTGGGGTTTATCATCTAAAGTAGGTGGTTCTTTTCAAGGGCGTTGAGAGAGAATTCTTAGTTCTCGGGAAGACATTAAGGTGTCTTTGGCTCAGGGGAAAAAACCTATCATAAGGTGTTAGCACATCCATCCCATCCATTAGCCGCTCGTGGTGGATACCTTTAGAGGGCGTCAGACACCGCATCGCCTTGGCTCGCTGTCACGGATCGCTTCCGCAAGGAGTTCTGCTTGTTTCAGCGTGTGTGTGATCAAGCAAATCCGCACTAGTCTGGGGTAAAAGGATTCGGGTCTACAAGAGGTAAGATCTAGATTTCTTGATTCATTGTTTAGTTTCATCAAGCAAACTTGATCCCTAAGGCAAATGCCAAATAAGCACTTTTTTATTTCGCCGCTTTCTTTATCACTGATTCCAACAGTCGGGCTCCCACCCAAAGTCGCTCCACTCACGGATCATCATCCTACCAATGGCCGGCGAATTGGCCCTTCCTCGAGATGCTAGAAAAATAGCGCAGGAATATAGAGATAGAACAAAGTACACAAATGTCAAAGAAGTACGATTTTATTAATTGCACCAAACGACATCCATCATTACATTCATCCATCATTACATTCATACCCTTATAACCAAGCGATCATATTAAAATAGTTACATAAGTCAGTTCGACCGAATAATCGAGCGTAGGCTACAAAGAAGAAGCAAAAGAGTAGAGGTCAAAGAAGAAGCATTAGCAAAATCACATTAAAACTAAGAAACAAGGAAAGATGGAAAGCGGCTCAAGAAGCCGGGAAGATGAAATCAAAAAAGCCTCACGATTGTAGGGGTATCCTGATGCGAGGGATTCCATTTGAGTTTTAGAACCACCAAAAGGCTAACCAGAACATGGATAATCTATTCCAACTCCACTCAAACCTTGCAATCTTTGATTTGGTTCTTGCTTGGAAAGCACGCTCAAACAGTCTATCGCAATCATCCTTCATTCAACAATCCACCAAGTCTGATTCTTGACAACGTCTAACCACCCTTCTCTGCTGGAAAAATGTGGATAACTAGTGGCAATAACTGGGACTGGCCACCCCTTCGCCTTTTATAGCAACCTCCAGCCCCAAGGTTATCTCAAGCGACCACATCTAATGCACATCCAAAAAGTTAGAAAATTCATGTTGGAAAATACCATCATTGATTGCCTACTGTTCCCCATGCTATGCTGGTCAAGCGCGTTTTCTTTTTTCTAGTCGGGGATGATCGCCATCCCCAGCAGGAAAAAGGGGGGCATTGTGGGTGCCATAGGCTTTGGCCCAAGCCCTCTAGCTAACAGGCCCCGTCCGACTAAAGACTATAATTGGGTTGGCCCAACTGACCTAGCTTACGTGCCCAATTTAAGAGCCAAGACCCAGATATCCTCCCCTAGGCGGAAAGGGGTTGACATACTCCGGATGCCATCTCTCCCGCCTGGAGATTTTATTTAACAAATGCTGTCGGATAGACTCCTCCGAAGAGAATATGCGCCCTTCCACGCCCTTCCATTAATTCAAGGTGGACAAGCACTCTAGGGGCCTTTCATTCGGGAAACACATCTATTTAAAAGGAAGAACTAATCTCCGTGCGCGAGATATGCGCCACCTTCTCCTTTCGATTTGGGAGGAAATCATCCACTTTCCATGGAAAGCGGATCCCCTTCCTCTCTGATAAAAGAAGTTCATCACACAAAATAAGGTATGAAATTCGAGACTAAGAAAGAGGGGTCCTAATTTTTCTTGCTTGAGGGGAATCTAACTTAGCATCGGAGAGGTGGTGGAGACCCCAGACGCCCCTCTAACCCAAAGACCCGATGGGGTGTCATGAGGGTGTCACACTTCGACCTGACCTTTAACCTTTTCTTCTCGTAGCGACACTCCGGCACTGCTTTTCTCATTCATATGCACAATTTCTGTAATAAAAAAAATCTTTTACATATACATTATACATACCACCATAGTGGCATTCATTATATTTTATACACGTATACTTGAGTCCCTTTACTTATACTATTACAATTTCACTATTACAAACTGATATACTGGTCTAATGAAAATCGTAGAGATTGCGAACAAGTATGTGGAGCACTCTACTAACGAGTGGTATTCATGTTCTATAATCGAGTTCCATTACTTCTCAATATACAAAACTTATACCTATTCCAAAAATACAGAGATTGCGGAAGCAAATACAGAGCACCTATCCTCGAGTTACAATTTCATTCCGCCGACGTGATGTCATGTCCCCATCCTCGTCTTCTCGTCTATACCTACACGGATTAAAACCCGTGCTAAGCTTTATGCTTAGTGGGAAACATATACATGGACGACCAATAACATTGATCGTCGCAAGCATAATCGAATACATTCTTATACTCATACAGATCATATACTTATGACTTCTAACACTTTTCATCTTGTCTAATGCCTTTCATGTGGTTCGAAACATGTGCATATATCATATCATTCCTTATCTATCACATATACTTTGCCTATTTCTTGTCATTTGCTTATATCGTATACTTAATCTTATTCTTATATTATTTCTTGTATCATGTTCTTGGTAAGTTTCTATACTTTCATGTTCATTTCCTTTCATGTTCTCAGATATCGTGGCATGTATCATATACTTTCATATCTCATATAATTTTCATATAACCTATCTTATATCAGTCTCTATACTTTTATCTACATTCTTATACTTTTCATATACGGTACTTTGTACGCTTTCATCTGGTACTTCATGTAACGTATTTTTCATATGCTTTCATACATATAATTTACACGTTTACGCATCTATACTTTCCTTATCATATCATGTTTCATTTCAGGTCGCTTTACATTTTTCTTTCTTGTTCTTGTCAACATATAATTTACATCAAGCATATATTATCACATAGCAAATGCTATGCTTCTATTATCATGTCATGTACTTATCATTTTCCAATCACGCGTGGCTATACTTGTCAATTGTTTTACGTTTCACGCCCGTATAAACCTTATACGGATAAAGGAAACCATAAGAGCCTGCGCCTATACCCACCGCATACAAATAGTGGTCTATAAGGGCCCGAAGGCGCTGTTATCACGAGACAATGACCATCTATAAGGGTCCGAAGGCGCCTGTAATGACCCAAACAGCCAACCGGACAAGAGTGTCATGCACTTTGCTTTTTCCTAATACGCACAGCCCATCTATCCCTCAACCAAAGTTCTAAGCAGCATTAATCCAAAGGTTTTATTCCATTTTCAATACATATCTCATATTCCCGAATAATTATTGTTATCTTGTAATCATATGCGATATTACTATGATTACTTTAATCTGAATTCATTCTCATATTTGTAGCTTCATATCACTATTATCATATTTCTTTCTTTACAATACATGTATATCATTTCATATATGTCTATTCTATATCGTATTTCATCTATGTTTTAGCTTATTCATATTGCATCTATTCACTCTTGTATTCATATCATGTTCTATCATATATTCATCTCATATTAGCATATAACATTTGCATATAACCTATCGATCATATCTCCTCGTCATCTACTAGAATATCTTATATCTTGTTAACTTATATCTTCATGTACTCATCGACTATCGCATCTTATGACATATACCTATACATTTCTATACTTATAATGCTTTACTTGTACTTCCTTTATCAAACTCCGTCCTATCTCCTCGTAGGAGTGCGTACGTAGACTTCTTCTTTGATACCCTTAGGTACCCTTCAGAATATAAGTATTTACTTTTCTTATCTTTTCTTATTCAAATACACACAAATAAGTATTTGCTTGCTTGGACCGGAGATAAAGAATGAGTTAGACTTCGATAATATATACCCGCTGGGTACATTATCAGATCGATCAGAGACGGCCTGCCCAATGCATTACTAGAAGTGTTTCTAAACACTAGCGGTGAGAGCCTAAACATCGGTCATGTATACGTGCCTGCCCACATAATAGAAGCTGTGAAGATCTAGCAGGAGTGCCGGGCACCATCATATATGTCTTGTCATTCAATATCCGGTCTTAGGCAATCATACAATTATATGTGTTCTCTGAGCCTATCATTTTATTCTTTTCTTCTATATTTCTTTACATATCAACTCTACATATATTGCTATTTCTATCATTCGGATATTTAATTCATGTATGCTTATAAACCGTAGCCAAGCGATTAGTACGCTTGGTACTACAATCCAATTTTTAGAACAAAATTGACACCAAATTCCATGAAATAACATATGACTAGATTCTAGACTCAATGTGCTTTCCATAGAGTCCAAGAATTCCCATAACGAAATCCTAACGAAGGAGTTATGCAAGTTGCAAGCCATGAAGAAAATCAGCAACTTGCAGCACTTGCAGCAGCAGCAACAACAACCACTGTTTTTAGTCATTTTCGGATGTAGTATAAACTCAATATGGTATCCAGCTATATATGGGTGGATTCAAGACTCAAAGGGCTTTCCATAGAGTCCAAGAACACCTAAAAGACTGACGAAGAAGGCGTGACCGTCCGAAGTTGGAGGACACAACAGAAAATCTGGTGCGCTGAATCAGCAGGCCTACTGTTTTCTGTCATTTTCGACACAATCTGAGTTCCAAGTTGCATTAAGCTATGGGTGGGATTCTAGGCTCAAAGGGGCTTCCATAGAGTCCAAGAACACCAAAAAAATGCTCTTGGACGGCTAGCTATGGCCGTATCGGGGTTTGAAGAGGACACAACCGTAAAATCTGCTCGAAGGAACAAGACTCGTTGTCGCACACCATGCATGTCGCTTCCACTTTGGATTAATTTCTCAGATTTAAAGGTCTGAATTTGATATACCTATTTCAAGTGTGAGCATGTTCTCCTATGAGTCTAGTTTATTCGATAAATTTGAATCACCAATTCGGATGAAAGGATATTGCTATGACAAAAACAAAAACATGAGTTTTGAAGAAATTTGGACAACATCTCCCCTAAAACCCCAATATTTCCTTAATACAAATATTCCTCAATTGAGGAGCACAATCAATCAACCCAAGCTCAAAACACAACAAATTTAACATAAAACTAACAAACATTCATTATAATAAATGGGGTTCTTCTAACCCAATTTCATCAATATGGGTTTGGGGATTTGATTTCTACATGTATTTAATCCATCAGAATTTGCATAAATTCCTATACTAATCAAAACGAGTTCCTTACCTCTTTGTAGCATGAAAGACAACCCAAGAAGTCCCGTGACACTTCCTAAACCCAGCTTTTGGACTTTCCCAACTCTTCATCCAAATCCCACAAAACTTGTGATTTCTTATCCACGCGCAGCCTTTCGTCGAAAGATAACAACTTTAGCCTCGCCCGACATGAACCGAAGCCCCGATCGTCACGAATCGTGAGAGAGAAGCGTAGAGCTTCTCACCCTTTCTTCTCTCTCTCACCGTCGAAATCTGGAGGAAAAATCTCCTCTCCAAAATTTATTTTCTTCCTCCTTTTCTATATTATTTTATTTTATTTTTATTTAATTACCTAACCGTGTCAAAATTCAGCAAAACTTTTATGGGTCACTAGATTTCGCGAGAGGAATCCAATGGCGCAGTCCGTTTCATCATCCGAAATCTAGAGAATTTTCTAGGCTTTCTTGAGTCATTCCAAAATTTTTACTATTTTTGCTATTTGTCCTTCTATTATCTCTATTTTAAATCCCAACTTTTCATTATTCTTAAATTAGCATATATCTTATAGCTTTATGACTTTGATATCCTCATTTGGTAAATTACTAATTTACTCCTTTTGTCTCTTATACTATTTTTCTGTCTCTCGCTTTATTTTTAAAATTCATATTTTCGCTTAATATACCCTAAACATATCTCAAAATTGCTAGGTATATTTCTCGGGGCTATGCATCCCATCGCTGCTTTCTTGTTTATTTTGCGCATCGCTATAAAAGTGTGTTTATGTCTCAATGATCCAGTTGGCTTTAAGATTCGAGGCTACAATATTTACTTTTATTTTTTTTATTTTCATTTGTAACTCAAAATTAAGGATATTTGTCTTATATCTAAACGGTAGCCTATCATACATAGCTCATGTGGTAAAGTATTCAACATTTCAAAAAGACAGGATAAAAGAAGGGAAAGAGTCTAGGATTCGAATCCCAGTAAGAACAGTTTATTACAATATAACTGAAGTATTTAGCTATAAAAATACCATGGTTCATTGACCCGAAACCGGCCCAATTAAGTTGATGAGAAAATCTTGGGCTAAAGGCCTACTCAACCTAAATATGATGTGGGAAGAATTTGAACTAATTGGAAGAGGTGGGATAAGTGCAAAAAGGAAGAGAAATAAGGAGGTGAATGACCCCTTTGTTATACCTTCACATGCATTATCTAAATAATACAATCAATTTTTTTTTATAACCGTAGATGTCCGAACCAACCCACTAGCCCAGGTACCACTCGAACCAAGCTACGTGCCGAGTAGCCAAGAGGGCCCAAGCCTAGCCCATTTACATGCCTAATTAGTAACTCGAGTTACTTAAATTGAGGGATAAGGTAAATAAATGCCCTTGACTTATAGCTGTATGTCCAATTTAGCCCTTGAGATTTTTTTTTGGGTTCAGAGGTGCCCCAAACTTTAGTGTCGTAGCTCATCCATGCCCCCACCATCACAAACTTGTACATAAGGACAAATGGAAGCTATCCACGTGGTGCTCCATCTTAACTGCGTTTTAACGCCGTTTATCTATCTAGGTAAGAATGAGCTACAACACTAAACATCAGGAGTGGAATGGGATAAGCTACAACGCACGTGGCATTCGTGTGGGTGACTTAAACATTCATGTAGGTGCCCTGGACCCGATCACGTGACTGTCATGTGAGTGACCGAGCTCAATAGGTAGGAAGATCGGGCATGACCCCCAGCTCAACCACCTCGGGCATCGAGGTGGATGGGATCAGATACTCGAGCAAACAGGCCGCCTCGGGCATGGAAGATAAAGCAAACGGAGCATACGTTGCTGTCTACCTAGACAGGCATTACGACTTAGTTATTGTATAACGGTTAATGTATAAATTAATAGGTAACACAAGGACATTAAGGGCCACTCATAAACGCCTATCTCATAACCATCCACCACGCAACCCCCATACGATGAGTTTATAATGTATGAGGATATACCCGGAAATGGATTCGGTTATTTTTTGAAGAAGTAATAAACAAATTCTTTTTAAAGGACACGAAACCTTTCCAGTGGCGCTGCATGTGAGAAATGAAAAATCCCATGCTTCTCTAAGCTGCTGTAGAGACAACCGGAAATTGACTTCCAAGCTATTCAATGGGAGAGATCCCCCATTCTAGTTCTAAGCCTACGTTGGAACAACGACTGCTATCACCGGAGCGAATGCTGATAGATCAATAGGAATCTCACCAGCAGTAGTTGGCCTCTTTCTTAGCGACTAACGTAACCCTGGGCGAAGAAAATGCAACCTTGTGGAAGGCGACCACCACTCCTCACCCTGCCAACCCCGATCGTGACCTGACAACCCGATCCTAATCCACAAATAAATTTTCTTTTCTCCTCCCCATCACGGACCATCTTCCCATATCAACTCGACCCGTTGGATCTCCTCACCTCGAGAGGTTGGATCCTCAGATACTGCATTGACGACATGTCATCAGTCTCCATTCGTCTCCCGCTATATCAACTAGGATGCCCCACCGCTCTTCACTTTGCCTAAGTTCCAAATGTACGATAGTCTCCAAGACCCCTTTGACCAACTTATGCACTTCCGACAGATAATGAAGCGGCAGACGGGTAGCGATGCTGTGACTCCCCCAACCCGACACCCGAAGGGGTGTCAAGCGAGAGTGTCACACTTCGTGACTGGGACTCTTTAACCTTTTCTTTCTCGAAGGTTTGGCACCCTCGTTTTCATTCATATGCACAATTCCCGTAATAACAAAAATTCTTTTTACATATACATTATACATATCACCATAGTGGCATTCATTATATTCTATACACATATACTAGAGTCCCTTTACTTGTACTATTACAATTTCACTATTACAAAAATATACATATAAATCGAGATCATGAACAAAGGCGTGAGCACCTATCTCTCGAGACGGCCCGTGGTCGACGTGGATGTCCCGGTCCTATCCTGTCTTCCGCTTCCACCTACACCGATTAAAAACCTGTTCTAAGCTTTACGTTTAGTGGGAAACATATACATGGACGACCAATAACATTGATCGTCGCAGCTTAATCGAATACATTCTTATACTCATACAGATCATATACTTATGGCTTCTAACACTCATTATCTTGTCTAATGCCTTTCATGTGGTTCAAAACATGTGCATATATTATATCATTCCTTATCTATCACATATACTTTGCCTATTTCTTGTCATTTGCCTATATTGTATACTTCAATTTGCTCTATGGCTATTTCTTGTATCATGTTCTTGTAAGTTTCCTATACTTTCATGTTCATTTCTTCATGTTCGTGATATTGGTGCATGTATCATATACTTTCATATCTCATACTTTCATATAACCTATCTTATACGCCCTATACTTTTATCTACATTTTATATTTATATAATGGTACTTTTTGTATGCTTTCATCCTGTCTTTCACCGTTTCTAGTCTTTTTTCATCTTTCTGGGCTTATGACTTATTATATCTTCTATGTACTATTACACATATCATTTCTTATCCCGTACCTATATCATGTCTCCTTTCATGTAGTGGCTACACGCATGCTATACTATTCATTTCTTACATATTGTTTTATCATATATTTTCTTATACGATCTTATATTGTCATATACTTTACATTTATGCTTACTGATCAGAATTGACATTCACGACATTCGAGAGGGAATCTCATCATGCTCATATTCCCTATCTCAGACTCTTTCATATACTATATTTTCCTATGATTTCATATAATTGTGGCTTTCCATATACCGTATATCCATATTATTTGTCGTGATACATTTCGTGTCATTGATACTTTATTTCTTGTACTTGTATACTGGGTCATACTTTCTCTTTCATGTACTGTACTTGTTCATATACTGTACTTTGTACTTTCCATATACTGTCATATACAATTCTGTCCTTTTCTTATATGCTTTCATGTACTACGACTTTTCATATAATTGGTCATATTTCATATACTATCATCTTGTACTTTACTTGTTCTTGTAATCAGATAATTATCATCGCGATAGCAAGGTTATGCTTCTATATCATGTCATATATTCTATACATTTCATTTGCATATACTTGTCATTTTCTTTAGGTTTCATGTCCGCAAATACCTTAGAAGCGGATACGGAAATAATCAGATGTACCAAGGTACTATCACCGACGAGACAAAGATCTCTATCTCAGATATAATTGACAGATTAACATCGTACGGCATGTGGTACCACTCGCCATGTAATGGCGACCCAAATAGTGGTCGATATACCTCGGCTGCATCATCACCGCACGACAATGATTCTATCTCGTATGACCTTAAACGGCCGCTATAATGATCCAAATGGGATCTATGTTATCACCCAAACGGGCCTCGATATCTCAGAACCTGTGATATGTCGCAAAGAATCGTGTCCCTATAGCATGCCTATCGATCCCTCTCTATCGCCTCATGCATAACCATGTGTGTTTTATGTTCAAGATATCTCATATTCCCGAATAAGTATTGTTGTTATCCTGGGTAATCATATGCGATATTACTTATGATTACTTTAATCAATTGCTCTCACATTTGTAGCTTCATATCACTATTCTCATTTCTTTTCTTTACAATACATGTATATCATTTCATATATGTCTATTATATATCGTATTTCGCTCATGTTTTAGCTATTCATATTCCATCTATTCACTCTGTATTCATATCATGTTCTATCATATATTCATCTCATATATTAGTATATAACATTTGCATATAACCTACTTTAATCATATCTCTCCACATCTACTTGTAACATCTTATATCTTGTTAACTTATATCTTCATGTACTCTATTGGGACTATCGTATCTTGCATTTTCCTATATCTTTTAACTTCAATTTATCAGATGAATTCTTTACTACATGTAACTATTTTCCTATCATTTGTGCATTTCTAGCATGTGTTGTCTAATCGTATACTTCCTAATCTCATGTATTTCTATCATATATTCATTTCATATATTCCTATATTCATATCATTCATCTATTCATATCATCTCATATAGTCATAGATATTCTTATTCTTTATCTAATTTATATCCTTCAATACAGTTTGGGACTGCCCGGAATCTAGTCCCAAAAATTTCTAATATTCAGTCCCAAAATCTTGAGACTAAATCACACGGCCTATTCCGGCCCCGAAACAACCTATGCCATTACATGACTTTTTATTCCAAGTAGGGAAAATTCCTTACCTCGTGGAGTTTGATGAAACTCCAAGATTTTGGTACTACTGCAATATGACGCGCTGATCAACTTTGTCTCTTAGTCCGACTCAATTCTGACCGTCAGAACGCCGTAGATCTGAGAAAGTACCGAAACTTAGGATTTTCCGAACTTCTTACTTGAATTCTCAAGAAATCCTTATTTTGGTACTCACGTGTAGCCTCGTCGTGAAAGTAGATGAACTTTTATTCTCGACTTACCGAATTTCCACCCGCCGAAACTCAAGATATCAAGAGAAGAAAAAAAAAAAATAAAATAAAACGCTCGGCCTCTCTCTCACATCTCCTTGGATGTATGAGACCAAATTGTTTTTTCTTCTTTTTTATATTCTTATTTTATTATTATTATTATTATTATTATTATTATTATTCTTTGGATCCATAGCTCATATTATTTCATTCGGTCCTGTTTTTACCCCGAAAATTTTTATTTCTTTCACCACTTTATTTTAACCGAATTAGCTCACGCTATTTCGACTTCCGAGATTTTCGTATAAATCTCGTCCCTCGGTCACCGACAACTTATCACCCAGTAAAATCGTAAATATTCCGATTGTCTCGCACTGACGAAACTTTTCTCGGGTCATTAGATTTCGAGACGAATTTAACTGGCCACCAAGCTTCGCCATCCGAGATCTAGAGAATTTTCTAGGCTTCCCTGAGCCATTCCAGCAATTTTTTTTTTCAAAAATTCAATTTATCTTTTATTACACCCTAACATGTCCGAAAACTGCTAGGGTATATTTCGGGATGTTACAGATGCTCTGCTGTGTAAAGTCTTCTCGTCTAGCTTGGCAGACCCTGCCTTGACATGGTTCCACCGCTTAGCTCTATATACGATAACCTCCTTCCGTTGCTTGTCTGAAAAGTTTGTCACTCAATATATGTGCTCAATCAGGAGAAAGCAAAGCGTCACCAGTCTTTTCCACGTTCGAATGGGGAGATTCGAGTCCATCAGGGAATTTATGAAATGTTTTGGGACTGTGATCCTCCAACTCAATGTCGTAAGCCCCGACACTGTCTTGCAAGCTGTGAAACAAGCTATTTTCCCTAGTACCTAATTTTTTGATTCGTTGTCACTGCATCCCCCCAAAACCATTGATGAGTTGTTCTGAAACCAGTACGCCATGCTCGAGGATGACATAGTCACCGCAACCAAACGAACGGTCGCCACTCCACCAGATTCCCGACACTACGATAAGAGTAAAGGGAAGAGGGGTCGGGACGAACAAAGCAAAAGAGATACACGCAAACCCAGAGATTTGGGATGCACCAGTCATCATATTGAGGCCCGGGATTGGAACCGAGCCGTCAAGAATCCGAGGGATAACAACACGGAAAGAAGCCGAACCTTGTTATGAGGTCAAATAGTAGAAAGATGACACACCGACCAAATAGCAATGACAGCTCGAGGCTTGCTTTGCCGAGCATGATAATTTCAAAGCTACAGAACTTCTACATCCGCATCTTCTATTTGGCCCGGACAGGCCCGAGCAGGTAGGCTTGGGAAACTCTCCCTCCCAACCTCGAATAAAAGTATTTTCTCCATTTTCACGGAGGCATGCTCTCATTACATCTCCATGAGACATTTGTATCCTTGTTCTAATGCACAAATAAAAGTTACATCGTTTCTATTTCGCCATGAGATAACCTCCATAAGATGGTTATGGTAAAGCCTTCGACGACTAGCCCTTGACGATCTTAGGCCTCGGACAACATAAGTCCCTACAGATATTACTTCTCCATTATGAGATGGTTATTCTAAGCCTTCGGTGGCTAGCCTTAGATGGCCCTAGTCCTTGGGCAACATAAGTCCCTATAGACATTACTTCTCTATTATGAGATGTTTATTCTAAGCCTTTGACGGCTAACCCTTAATGGACTTAGGCCTCGTGCTACATAAGTCCTTACAAGAATTATTTCTCCCTTTTTATGAGATGATTATATTAAGCGCCTTCGGTGGCTAGCCCTTGAAAGGCCTTAGACCTCTGGCAACATAAGTCCATACAAGCATTACTTCTCCATTATGAGATGGTTATTATAAGCCTTTGACGGTTAGCCCTCAACGGCCCTAGGCCTCGGGCAGCATAAGTCCATACAAGCATTTTTTCTCTCTATTTATGAGGTCATTGTTTTAAGACTTCAATGACTAGCCTTCGATGACCTTAGACCTCAGACAGCATAAGTCCCTACAGTCATTACTTCTCCATTATGAGAAGGTTATTCTAAGCCTTCGGCATAGACGACCTTATGCCTCGGGCTGCATAAGTCCCTACAAGCATTACTTCTCCATTATGAGATGGTTATTCTAAGCCTTTGGCGGGTAGCCCTCGACGACCCTAAACCTCGGGCAACATAAGTCCCTACAAGCGCTATTTCTCCATTTTTGTTAGATGATTGTTATAAGCCTTTAGTGGCTAGCCCTTGACGACATTAGGCAGCATAAATCCCTACAAGCATTATTTCTCCATGAGATGACCTCCATGAGATGCTTATGGTTAAGCCTTTGGCGGCTAGCCCTCGAAGCCCCTAGGCCTCGGGCATCATAAGTCCCTGCAGGCGTTATTCCTCCATGAGATGATTATGGTTAAGCCTTTAGCGGCCAACTGATGAGTCTTAAACTCATATATTTTTAATCAATTTTTCTGCCATGTTTTTAGCAGTTTTAGATATATTTTTATGCAAAATTATGGAATATTCAAAAACTTTGTGTTTTGCAGGTTTTAATTGAAAAAGGAGATAATTCCAGTAGAAAAGAAGAAGAAAGTGGCAATTGCAGCATTCTTTGTTGCGGCATAGTTTTTGTTTGTCGCGACATAATTTCTGCACTGTAAGAACTATGTCACCGCCAAAGCACCTATACGTCAGAACAAAGTCTGTGCTGAACTCAAGGCAAAATAGGAATCTCCAAGGCGACAAGAGTTCTCTATCACAACATTGTCAAGAAGAATGAAGGAAGACTATCGCGACACCTTAACTCACAATGATAATGATCATGCAATGGAAAAGGAACTTTGTCGCGACAATCATTTCTTTGTCGCAACATAAAAGGCTGAAAATTAACAAATGAACTCTGTCGCGACAGAAAATGGAAAGAATACAACACAAGTCAGTTGAGACAAGTGTTTTTATGTTGCGACAAAGTTTTCAGCATGGAGCCAAATTTCAAGGGTAATTTCGTCAGTGAACAAAGAAAATCTTTGTCGGACAGATTCGTAATTCACAACAAAGAGCAACAAAATCTCTGTCGCGACAAAGATTATTTATGTTGTGACAAACCAAACATGAGGGAGATGAATTCTCTGTTGTGACAAGAAATTGAAGAGCAACACAAGAGGACGACGACAGCAAATCTTACAAGCCATGACATAAGAAAGCACTGAGGGTGAATTTATCGCGACAAAAGTTTTTATGTCGTGGATAATAAAAGCTGTGAGAATGATAGAATTCGCCGTGACGTAAGAAAATTTGGTCGCGATAGAAATCAGATGAGAACTCAGATTAGCAAGTCAAGTCACAGAACAAAGATTTCTATGTCAGAACAAACAAACTTAATGTTTACAAGGACCAAAGAAGAAAAGTTTGTCGCGACAAAAGAAAATTTTATTGCGATAGAAATTGTTCAGGAAACAAAGAAATCTTGTCGCGACATAGAAAACTTTGTCGCAATGCATTAGACAAGTCAAGAGAAAATGCTTCATTTATGGCACACAAGTCTGCTGCGATGTAATCCAAGAAAAAGTTTCAGAGAATAGGTCGCGACGTAAACTATAGGTCATGCATGTGTCAACGATAAAGACTAAAGACTCGTCGCGATGTAACTTTCTATATCATGATAGAAATACCCAAGTCATTAGAAATTGGGATCTACAACACTCGTCTCAAGTGCGTCCAACATTGGAAAGTATATAAATAGACGCATCTAGGGCACTGTGCGCAGCTTCCGCAATTCCAAGACTCCTGGGTAGTTGAAGACTCTTGTATATTTTTATTTTTCTTTTATTTTTATTTTATTTCCGTTTTAGTAGATTTAGTTTGAGCGTAGTTTTTAGTTAGTTTTCTTCTGATTTTTCGGAGTTGAGAAATGAACTGTGGTGCAGCTTCGAGCTTGGATTTCTTATTAAATTTTTTCTTCATTACTGTTTTGAATAAAATGGAGTTTGAAAAATTTATGGATTTCATTTATTTTAGTTTGTTTACACTTTCAGTGAATTTTCTTGATCAGTTAGTCACTGAGATTAGTGAACCAGTTTTGAAAGGTTGAGCTCCCTCTGGGAATGGGTCAGTGATTATAATCATTTTTCTGCACAAAGTGGAAGAACACCTTAGTTAGAATTCTTGAATTTATTTGATTGGTATTATTTAAGAACTTAATTAAGTTCTAATACCAGTATCGTGTACCCAGCGTGCATCAGACTTTGGTCGTGATTTCTGCGAGTTCCCTCAAGGTGGGACACGTAGATGGAGAATCTCGAGGGTATGTGAGCGCTTTTCTGGTATGGATGTGACCAATACTTTAGAACTAATAAACTCTGAAAGGTTACTTAGATGGATCGCTAACTTACTCATTGTTGAGGATAGTTTGATGAAATATCAGTTTAATCACTTAGAGGTTTCTCCTCTCTCAGATAAAAGGATTCTAATCTTGTGTTAACAAGGATCTAATCAAGAAAATGGAGAATTTCATCAGTATTGAAGGATGAGGTACCATCTAAATTGGAGAAGGCTTGCAATATCTTGTTTATGGGGGTAAGAATTCTTCAGTCCTAAGATCTAGGTGTGAAGTATTGAAAAATAAAAATACTCAAATCTTAGAAAGAGGTTTATATCTTACAAGTAGCTCATTAAATTCATGAGTCAGAAATGAACATGAATTTCTAATTAGTGAAATGTATGGTTGAGGGAGAAATTCAAACTATACTACAATGCATCTTTGACAAATTCAGCTTTCCAACTAATGGCTTAGCTAAGATTCAAAATGGTGTAGAAAATGACAATTATTCATCGGGTTCATGTCCTAGTGTTTGCCTCACCTGAACTCTCAACTCCATTCTTATTAATATTTAATGTACACTAAAGGAATTACTTTAGTATTATTTCATTATTTTTTCCAATCATCTTAATTTTGGAGTTCAAATAGTAAGGATCTTGAGTAGTTGGGGTAGTTGGTTTTATAATTCATCCTCAATCCTCGTGGGAACGATATATGGACTTAATGAAAATCTACTTTTATTACTTCTACGATCTGTGCACTTGTAGTGATTAAGACCAATCAGAATTTTTAATGAATCCAATTTACAAAAAGACAAACACATATTTTCATCACAGTTGCTTAACGAGTTTTTGACTCCGTTGTCGAGGACTTTAGTTAGTCTTTGGTAGCCGTGTTAGAAAAAAGGTCTTAACAGGTTTTTGACGCCGTTGCCGGGGATTAGATAATAGCCCATGGTAATAGTCCCATAAATTTGTACATATATGATCTTGTTTGTCAACTAGTCATAACTTTGTTTGAACAGTTTGGTCTATATAACAAAAGGTCTTAACACCAGCCCTCTAAGGCTCTAGGCCTGTGGTAGCATAAGTCCCTACTGACATTATTTCTCTATGAGATGATCTCCATAAGATGATTATTTTATGCCTTTGGCAGCTAGCCCTCGACGGCCCTTGGCCTCGAGCGGCTTAAGTCCCCCACATGCATCCTCTCCAATTTCATGAGATGATTGTTTTATGCCTTCAGCGGCTAGCCATTGACGGTCATAAACCTTGGCAGCCAAGCGACACATTCTTGGGCAAGGTCGGCCCACTTCAACCGAGCTTCCTCCAAAACCTTCTCCAGCTGAGGGACCCGAGAGTCGGCCTTCACCTTGCTATACATCTCTCGGGCCTTCTGATAGGTGCTTTTCATAAATTTTTATATAACATTAATCACCTATCAATCATATGATTTTATGGTGTTTTTAACTGCTCTAATACTTAATTTTATCATCTCATGGCTCTAGGAACACTTTGAAGCAAAGAGAGCATAAAGAGCATCAAAAAGATGAATTTATGGGTTGTATAATGACCTCCCATGGCTTCAAGCATGATATGGATGGATTCTAAACCTTCCAAGATTTCCAATGAGTCTAAGATCACCAAATTCGGAGTTTGAATGAAAAAGATACGACCTCGTGAAGTCAAGAGAGGATTTTCCAAAACACCACATGCAACACCCCTCAACTTTTGTGCATTTTCAGTCTACCTATTGGTCTCCAATGACCCCAAGCTTGATATAGATAGATTCTACTCTCTCTTAGCTTTTTGTAGAGACCAAAATCATTACATTTGGAGGTCGGATGAGAGAGTTATGATCATTTGAAGTCAGAAGGTGTTTGCCATGGTGAAATCATTGTTCACCGAGGCGAACCAGAGCCATGCAAATACGAAAGTTACTGGTTTGTCGAGGCGAATGAGCCTTCGCCTCGGCGAATAAAGTCGGGCCTTGCAAAAATTAGCAATTTTTGACATTTTTGGCCCTTTTAAAGGCCCATATCCTAAAGCCTATAAATTGGGGGTTCTTTAGACTTGTCAAAGGTTTGGTTTTTGGAAGGAGAACACCCTCCTTAGGGTTTCTCCTCTCTTCTTTTTGAGCCACTTAGGGTTTTAGTTTTACTTTATTTTTGGAGCTGATTTTGAAGAGCTAGTTATTAGAGGGTCACTTGCAATTGTAGAGCAGAGTTTGAGACAAATTTCATCTCTCATTTGTTTTGTATCTCTAAACTCTACTCTCTTTATTAATCTTTCATCATCATGTTTATGTTAAACATGGTTTTTGTTGGATTTCTGGTTGTAATGAGTGGTTAAACATCCTCTTGGTTGATTAGTTTGAAGTCGATGCTTGATTTATATACTTTTAGAATGGTTTTGTGAATTTATTCCCTATGTTGATGCTTAGTTGGTGTAATTCTGGATTATTATGGTTTCGCTTTAATTGATTTATGTTGGGTGCCAAGTTTAAGACCTAGTGCAATAAAAGGGTTTCTAAAGCGATAAACAAATATACCTTAGCCTCGACCTTTATCGGCAAAATGTGTTCCCAATTGACAAAATCAACATAACTTAGTCAAAGAAGCTTAGAAATTAGAATGCCTAGTATTAAATGGATTTTATTGTGGGAAGCTTAATCTAGTACTATGTGAGGATCATACACTCGATATGCTACAGATTCGAACATAGTCCAAGCAATCCTATCGTATGGATCGAGAGGTGGCTAATAGGATTCCCAAGGAAAGAATTGCCTTCTAAAAGTATCACATTTCATGACCTAGATGGGCCGAAAGGAGAATAGGGAGTAGGTGTGAGAAATTGAGGGGAAACACGAAAGTGTAAACCTCGTACCAGTTTCCTTGGACAAACACAAGTATACTTTCACTCAATCGACACTTCATGAATATAAATCATATTGCATCAACGAAGACAATTAGCCCTAGTATCATTTCTTAGAGCTTTTCCTTAAAATCAACCAATTTACTTGTGCATATTTGAAAATCAATTTTAGATTTGTTTTGTTTTAATTTAGTTTTCTTTTAGATAATCACATTCCAAATCACTCTTCCGCTCAAATAGTGAATGACTTCACTAGCCGGGGTACTCAATTCTCGCTAAAACCACACCTTCCCTACAGATCGGAGTATATCCTGACTATACCATCAGACACGAAGACCCATGTACTTGCGGAAAATCGCGAATAAGTTTTTGGTGCCGTTGCCGAGGACTTAACACAGTCTTTGGTAGCTATGCCAATTACCGAACACCCACATATGAGACAAACGACTCAACTAGTGCTACAATGTGTTACAGTACTTCACCATATAAGAACCAAATATGCTCATTTAGCACCATGATGACTTTTATGGTGCGTGACAATCAAAGAGTCTAACGTCATTCCAACCCTAATGGCTCAAAAGACGCTATAGGAGGGCAATTTTAACGGATAAGCTACCGCAAGACGTAAAGATTCGTGGGTGGGTGACCCAAACCGATCACGCGACAAATATACGAAATAATTTAACTCAACAAAGTAAGATCAAGCATGACTTACTCAACCACCTCGAGCATCGAGGTGGATGAGATTGGATACTCGAGCAAACAGACTGCCTCGAGCATGAAAGATAAAGCAAACAGAGCATGCGATGTTGTCCACCTGGACATGCATTACGACACAGTTATTGTATAACAGTTAATGTATAAATTAATGGGTAACAGAAAGACATTGAAGACCACTCATAAACACCCATCTCATAATCGTCCACCACGTAAACAACACCTCCCCCCTCCTCCCCCCGATGGGCATATAATGTATGAGGATATACAAATTCTTTTTTGGAAATGGATCCGATTCTTTTTTGGAGAAGTAATAAATAAATTCTTTTGGAAGGACACAAAACCTTTCCAAGGAGCACCTGTGGACCCAAAAAAAACTCAAAAGCTAAATTAGACATACAAGTATAAGTCAGGGACATTTATACACCTTATCCCCTCAAATTGACATTATCAACTTCAGTAGAGCTTCAACAAAAATCACTCTGCAAAACTCGAGTCTCATACGTATAGTCCAGTTCTTCGGCTGGGCTTCAAAATGAAATACAAAGACAAGGACTTCTAAAGCTTTTTTTTCTAGTCTTGGGAGTTTTTGATTATTTTCCTTTTAAGGAGAGGAAAAACAAGCTAACGCATACACAGAAAACAGGATCAAAGATCATCAAATTGACATCCCAAAGGACTTCTTCAGCTTCTCGACCTCCAGGTATGCTGTTGAGTAAGGGAGGAACTCCGAGAAATGGCTTCTGCTCAGATCGTTGATAGCAACAGCAAGTTTAGGGATCTCTAAGGTCTCTTCATGGGTCAGAGTTCGGACAAACCTAGCCGGATTCCCAGCCCAGAGTTCACCTGTCGGGATTCTTCTTCCTGGGGGAAGAACAGATCCAGCTTCAAGGATAGAGTGAGTCTCCATCAACGATCCTTCCATGAGGATGGAGTGTTGCCCAACGATGCATTCAGGTTCGATTGTGCATGATCGCAAGAGACTGCATGCACCAATTGTCACGTACCTCTCAATGAATGTGTGTGCTGGTAATCCTGATGTATGGAAAGAAATTGAGTATATCAGCTGGAAAGTCTTCAGCAAAGATCAGATGAAATAATACAGGATTTGCTTCTGGGTTAGTTATGATTTATTTATATGTTCAAAATGGAAATAAAAAATTATAATAATTTGCTTCTTGTCAATTATCAGCACATGAATGAGATTTTATAAATATCTCCATCACATAACAATTGACATTTGAAGTAGACATCCTGGACCTAGAGGAAAAAGAAGAGCATTATATGACAATACAAGAAAAGATATTACCATAGCAGAGCTAGGAAAGATCAGGTTGTATGGTAATCAACTTCTCAAATATAAGAAGAGCTGATCCAAAAACTACCAGCTCTCACAAAATATTGGGAGGATGCAAAGAAAAGTAAACCTCAAAACTAATATAAGATAAACCACTTAATTTTCCAATATATGAA
Organism: Tetrastigma voinierianum; assembly: GCA_016808115.1. Taxonomy (NCBI): domain Eukaryota; kingdom Viridiplantae; phylum Streptophyta; class Magnoliopsida; order Vitales; family Vitaceae; genus Tetrastigma; species Tetrastigma voinierianum. Next base: position 104,084 of record JAEQBH010001524.1, read on the forward strand.
TAGCTGATTCAAAAAGCAACCAAACAAAAAATAGTGAGATCCCCAAACAAAAACCAGAGTTTTATGTTTGTGATGGGCATAACTAACTTCAAGCTGGGAAGCTAGCTACTATAAGTGTCAACTCTTGGTTTTTTAAGGCAAAAAACAAAGCAAAACAAAAAGAAAGTAAGAAAGAGGTAGATGGTCAAAACGAAGATGGAGAAAGGCAAGCAACAAAGGTTATACATCAGGATGTAAATTTTCTGTACATAGCCTGGAAACCTAATGGCAGTTTGTTTGCCAGCATCAACTCCACATTTGCTTATTCTAAACCTGGTGTGCTTGCCCCACAGTCCATGTGGTCAACTACTATCTTACCTTCCAGCCAGAGGCATCACAGCAATTCTTTTTGATGAGTAAATGGATAAAACTACAACCATAGAGTGCCAAAAAGAAAAGAAAAAAAATACAAAGCAGAAAACTACTCCATTTAAAATGAACCTAACCAATCAATAAAATCAATTATGGACATCGAATGTCCACCTATAAATAATGTGGTTCAGCCCTAGAGGCCTGATTCAAGTGATCAGGGATTGGGGTGAAAATATGGGAGGTTTCAGGTTCAAGTACTAATGTAGACCAAAAAAGGGTGGAAAAGAACATTTACCGAGTTGAACCTTTGGATAGAGAGCTGCACATTTTCATGAGATCTCTTTTATTTCTCTCTTTTCAAATTGTCCAAAAGAGACTCAAAAGTGTAGCTCTCCAAACTATTTTCCAGTTTATTCCAAGAAGGGAGCCATGTTATCCTAACAAAGTCTCTTTAACAGTATATAATGGCTGACTGGTGTTTCAGAAAATGCTATAAGGCGTACAATCCAGGTACATCCAAGATAAGCAGGGAAGCAACCAAACATAAAAAGGGGAACTGCTAGATCCTCAGTCAAGGCAGCCTAAACCATTGATAAATTTTATTGAAAAAATGAAGACCTTTTCCCAAATGTGTTAGATTCCATTGCTCAACATAAGAGAGATAACCAAAGTATTTATTTCATCTTCCACTGCAGTAACTTCAGTCCCTGAAGATATCTTTTACCATGGTTTTTTCAAGTACACCAGGAAACACAAAGAAGGGCTGACTACCACACCTTCCCTTTGCCTTCCCAATCAACATTCCATGCCAGCTAGCAAAGATCTCTTGCATCTTCTCCAGGAAAAACAATGGTACTCTGAATAAAATTAAAATTATGGCTGCAACTTGGGCAGGTTGATTACTAATATGGGGCCCAATCCAAACTAACCCAAGGCACTCAACCCAACCTCATTTTTTTAGACTTAAGTTGAGAAATATCATTGTTAGTGACATTTAATTTCAATAATAATTTTGAGTTATCAGTGATTCAGTATAATGTGATGTTTTACCAATAAAAGTTGCCCATATTATGGTTAGAAATCGTATAGTCTTTGAAGATATGCCCTTCTCCTATCCTAAGCTAAAGCATTCCTTTATAAGCTTGTTTTCTTTTTGGGCTGGTTTTTTGGATTTGGGAGGATTCTTTTGTAAGAATTTTTTTGTGCATTCTCTAAGTAGTTTTGCTGGTTGGTAGGTGTTTTTTGTAGCCTTTCTCTTTATTTGGTTGGGTTTCTCGATGTATACTTCCTGTATACCGTGGGAAACCGAGTTTCTATTTCTCCCTTTTTTGTCAATAATATTTGCTTTGTTTTTACCAATCAAAAAAAAAAATGCTGGAAGACCGTGAATTTTTTTATAAAAGGGTTCAACATGATAGATATGAGAACACTTACATACTTGTTCTCAATGGATGTAAGAAGTTCCTTTATCCAATAAAGGACATTCCACCATAACAACCAGAGGAAAAATTAGAATCCTTGAACCCAGAAGAACCATCAAATATTCCCATTAAGAGACAATTTGAAGTTATTAGTAAGAGGGAAGGTATTGTCAATATTGAATCCAAAATGCAATAGGTGATGGAACCAATCCTAAAACAACCTATATGAGAACACAAAAGAGCTGTAAAAGCTTTAAAATAATTAGTGGTTGAGTTTTCTAGGCAAATTATTATCACGATTCATAGAAAATATAAAGAATCCAGTGATCATATAATAAGAATTGTTAAAATTTCTTTTCAATATGGGTAATTCCAAAATCTTATTCTTCTCCAAGACAGTTCACAAGAAGCATGTGGAAAACAACTTGCCACAACCTTGTTGATGATACAAAATTATTTCAACAACTATCAACTTGTTTCACAACATGGAAAATCTTTTGAAGTTTAGTACTTGTCTTGCATGAAATTGAAAAAGTTCGAGAGATCTTGTCTCACTATGTAAAGAGTCAACAAAGAAAGAAATGGCGGAACACATTGCTCAGAATTTCAAATAGTCTTGGAAAATAACTAAAATTAGAGATCTAAATTTTTTCAAGAGATACTAAGATCTTGCTTCACCATGTAAAGAGTCAACAAAGAAAGAGAGGATGGAAAACATGGCTCAGAATTTCAAATGGTCGTGGAAAGTAACTAAATTAGAGATCCATAATTTTTTTAAGTCAGAGGAATTGATGAGGATGGATCTCCAAGATATATATCAAGAAAGAAAAGTAATATCAGTTGAATTAAATTGACATTATTACAAGTTATAATTAAATAAACATTAACATTTATTAGGGTTAAATTAGTATTTAGAATCCTAGTGAAGTTTGGATTTCTCAAGGAAGCCTATAACTAAGGCTAACTAATGTAAACAAAAGTAATGGAATGGTGATTAATAAACTTATGTTTTCTCGCATGCTATGCAATATTTAATAGTGCGATTCCATGGGTATCCTTCTAAGACTCCTAAAAGGCCTCAATGTGACTTCAAGGTTCCTTATACTATTTCTCCTCATCTTCTTACTCTATATTTTCTTATTTTATTTTACTAACATAAACTTTTCATACCTTGGTCTCCTTAAATCTTAAAGAGAAATAAAAGTATTAATCCACCTATGCAGGCAACCACCATAGGATTGTCTTACATCAATGTGTCCCATAACCTTACTAAAACTAAAACCATTGTGACAAAGAAGGTACGATGTGGCATTTACAGATTTTGAAAAATTCATGGTCCATACATCCCTGCATGAGACTACAAATATGGCAGCCTTTATACATCGACCACCATTATTCAGGGACCACTGAGTTCTGGGAATCCTCAATGAGAAATGATGAAGCTCAAATGATCATTAACCCAGATGTTTTTGCAGTAATAGATAGGAATAAAGATATCATAAAAACACATCAAATATAGATCTCAGAGTTTAGCAACAAGATATCCCTAAGCCATCCACACCATACCCTTCTTATTTTCAGCTGAATTAGGACGCAGAGTAAGCAATTTGGGCTGGACCTTTTAAAAATAAATTTGAGAAATTTCACAGGTTAAACAATTTATAGTTGCCCTAAAGTTACTGATTTCGCATTTTTGAGCTCTGAATAAATTAAACAATATTTCAGACCGCATATTTCTGGCCTGTGCCGATTCATGTTGCAGACTTTTGAATCTACCTAACTGCAAATAACAGCCTAACTTTACAGTCACTCTTCCAATTTAATACAGCTCTAAAACAAGCCAAGTAGAAAATCAACAAATTTTCCTTAGACGAAACACCATTTCGTAACAAGGGATGGCAATGGAATCGTGGGAAATACCGATTGCCACAATCCTTGTTTGGTCGTGAGAAGTGACGCAAATGTAGGCCACGACAAAAAACTAAATTTCTAACAAACTTTACAAAAATTCATAGTTTTTTATCTCAATCAACCCTAACACAGCCTATTTAGCTTATTAGTTGAACACAAAACAAAACAAAAACCCAACATCCTTTTATTTCTTTTATCTCATTTTTCTCACCATCCAAACGGAAATAGAAAATCCAAACAATGACAAAATCCTGACCTGTAGGAGACGACCAAGCGGCGTGGAGGACACACCTCTCCTGAATATTACTGCAAAACTCAATGGTGATCTTGTTGAGATCGCCACGAAGAACGGCGCCGTTCCAAACGGATGATCCGTCCCCTACAGTGACCTGGCCGGCAAGAACAACGTTGGGAGCCACGTAGGCGTCGACGGCGATCTTTGGAGTCCACTGCCCCAACGGAATTATCCTTCTCTGTCCTCTGTAGTCCCATTTCACTCGATCCGGAGATTCTCGTATCGCCGCCGCGGATTCAACAGCGAATCCCTCCGGAGAAGTGGCTGAGCGGTGTTCGTGGAGGTTAGGGCTTTTCTGCAAGCTCGAACCAGAGTCGCCATTTCTCTCCTGTCTCTGTCTCTCTCAGCCGACTCCGTCTTCGTTGCTCAGGCTTGGTCTCATTTGGACTTGGACATTATATTATTTTGGGTTGGACTCTTAATTGGGCTGATATATTGGGCCCAAATTCTTCGAGGTTGGGCTTGGAAATGGGCCCAAGGATTGGATCACGGAAACTATTTTAGCGTTTACACTGGACCCGAGCCTCAACCAATGTTGGCCCGGTCCAGTCTTTCACAACCCGAGCCAGCCCAATATGCTTCCAATGTTTGTATAAGTATTTACATGGTTTCAAAAAGGAAACTCATAAAATATTATCGAAAATATTGTAAGAAATCAATGAGCATTTATGTGTTTTTTATATTTTAAGAAATAAATATTTCAAAATTTTTTTTATTATGAATTAATGTAATATGTATAAGAAAATTTAATATACCATTAATTAAGAAGAAATAATGTCTTAAATCAAAATTATACCAATAAAAAAGTGTGAATACAATCTTTTATAATATTTTTTTAAACCAAGAAAATATTCAATCCCTTTATTTGGTTTAATATAAGTGTGACTCGATTAAAAGACCTTTTAAAAATTGAATTTCCTTATTGAACGTTTCATCAAATTTTTACTTCATTTTGATAAAATACATCCTTATTGTTTTCTTATAAAAATAACATTTCTTTTTAAAAGATACATATAAATACACAAAATGGTAAAATACTTTTTGATCTAAAATTGGTTATTTCTCAAGAAAATGGATGGGAAGAGTTAGATTCTCAAATTTTGAATTATTTGAGGTTTTTCAAACAAATATTTCATTTAATTTGGTTCACCAAATTTTTAGCATTTACAATAACCTCCACCATTAAAAAAAAACAGTAACACGATCCTAATTATTAATACTTTATTAGTGGATTTAGGGTCAAAGCCCACCCATATGTCTCCATAATTAAAAATTGACTTTGGAGTTTTTGAAACCAATTGCTTACAGTTTTTAAAAACTGTTTTTTTGTCTCAAAAACCAGGAAAATAAAGAAAACATGTTTGATTTCAATTTTTTTATTCTAAAAAACACAAAAAACACTCTATTGATCATAGACCAAGAAGAGTTTTCAGAGAATACTAAAATGATGTTATCTATATTTTCAAAACGTCGGTCATAGATTGGTTGGATGCTTGTTTTAACGCCAACACCCTAGATGGGCGAGCCCTATTTGCAGCAACTTGCTGGTAGGTATGGACCCAAAGAAATGAGTGGATATGGAAACATAGACCCACCACGGCATACCGTCTCAGTAATGCAGTAGAGCAAATGCTGCATCAATGGTTATGCGCTCAGGTTGCCACGACAAGCCTCAACACGGAGTTCACATTGAACCAAGGTGGAGATGTGGCTTGGACCAACCCCCCAAGAGGTCGAATGAAGGCTAATGTGGATGCTGCCATTTTCGGGATGCAAGGGAGGATAGGTGTTGGTTACGTCATTCGAGATTCGGGTGGAAACATGGTCATGGAACATTCGACAAACATCATGGGGGCCTACCCAGTCCGAGAGGCGTAGGCGTTGAGCCTAAAAGAAGGGGCTATCGTGGCTCAAACTGAAGAAAGTGAACAATTGCATTATGGAAACTGGTTCATTGCTAGTTATGGAGGCTCTAAATAATACCTGTAATCGATCTCCTTTTCATCTAATAATCAATGACTGTAAGCACCTTATTCGATCCCTTGATCAGGTGTAGGTCCGATTTGTTTGGTGTTTTGCGAATATGGTTGCGCATTTTTTTTGCTAAAGCTTCCTATCCCTTGTCAAAACCGTTGGAGCGGGGGCATCCAGCTTCATTGACCCAGCTTGAGCATAGTTGCTACCTCGGGCATTGTCAAATTTGTGATATAACTTGGCACTTTTCTCAGTAGTGTAGTTATTTATCCACATCGACACTTGCATCTCTTCCACCCGCCCCTACCCGAGCTTAGCGCCCGATCTTCACTGCATCCTATGCCCACACTGCAATCCATTACTCTAATCCTGGTAACTCATCGGATTGGGTTGTTGATTCAAGCACTTCTCATCATGTGACCATGGATCTTGCTACCTTGGCCCTTCATGAGTCGTACACCGCCTCTAAGAGTGTTCTTATTGGTGATGGTACAAGATTATCTATTGCTAACATTGGCTCTTTCACCCTTACCTCTTTCCCTACACCATTATTATTTACCAATGTGTTACATGTGCCTGCAATGTCTAAAAACCTTATTTCGGTCTCCGCCCTTTGTGTTGATAACCTTATAAATGTCCTATTTTTTTACTCTGTCTTTCAGGTGCAGGATTGTCACATGGGGGTTACTCGTGGAGAATTTTTATCCCTTAAGTCCTTTCTCGCGACCCATGGTATAACCAATCTCGCTATACCTCCCCACATGCTTGAACATAATGGGTATTTTTTGAAGGCCGACATTGGCATATTGTCGAAACGGGTCTCACTCTCCTGCATCAGGCATCCATCCCTCTCACCTTTTGGCCGTATACATTTGCTACGACTGTCTATTTAATAAATAGAATGTCTAAAGTTGGTCTTTCCCTTGGTTCCTCTTTTGAAAAGTTATTCAAAAAAGCTCTTGACCCATCTAAACTCTATGTCTTTGGTTGTTTATGTTTTACTTGATTGGGTCCCTATTCTCCCACAAACTCGATCCCAAATCCAGGCCTTATGTCTTTCTCAGTTACTCCCTTACTCAGAGTGCCTTTCTCTATTGTGACTACCCTTAAAAAAATCTTTGCGTCCCATCATGTCAAGTTTGTGGAAAGTGTATTCACATTTGCGTCTCTCTCTACCTCCACCACACCGGTAATAGACACAAACTCTACATTCCCTGCTTCATCGTTCACCTCATTCGGCTATCTAGCTCCGCCCCCCACCTCCCCATACTGCCGACCTCACCCGAACTACTGCGCTTATCACCATCCCTCGACCTGTCCTCCCGTCGAACTGCATCTCCACTACCCATACCGCCGACCTCACCTGAACTACTGCGCTCATCACCATCCCCCCACCTGTCCTCCCACTGAACTGCATCTCCCCTACCCTTACCACCGACCTCACCTGAACTGCTATGCTCATCACCATTACCTCACCCATCCTCCCACCAACCTGCATCCCCGACCCCACCTGTCCTTGCCCAAAACTGTTGGACTATTGGGTCTGGCACCCTTACTACCCTCACATAGCCATACTCCCGACCGCTTACCCATCCCCACCAACTCCCTCACTTGTCCACCTTCTCCCTATCCCCCACTAAACCATCATCCCATGCAAACCCACTCTAAAAATGCCATCATCAAACCCAACTCGAAATATGGCCTCACCACCATAATTCTAACTATCACTGAAACATGCACTGTCGCCCAAGCTCTCTAAGATCCCAAGTGGGTTTAGGCGATGTAGGAGGATATGATGCTCTTATCCGGAACAATACTTGGGCTCTAGTTCCCCTAAGACCAGGGTAGAATATAGTGGGCAACAACTGGGTGTTTCGTATCAAACAAAATCCTGACGACTCTATTGCATGGTATAAAACTCAACCTTGTTTCTAAAGGCTTTCACTAACTGTCGGACATTGACTTTCACGAATTTCAATCTCATGATAAATCCCATCACCGTCTGTATTGTGCTTAGCATTACACTCAATCACAAGTGGGGAATTCCCCAACTTGATGTAAATAATGTCTTTCTCAATGGGCATCTTACGGAGGATGTCTATATGGTGTAGCTGTAGGGCATACGACATGCTATCCACACCATGTTTGTCATTTACACATGGCTATTTATAGGCTTAAATAAGCTCCACTAGCTTGGTGCTAAGAGCTCCTCACCTTCTTGCTCTCTCTCGGCTTTGTCACATCCCGTGTAGACTCATTCCTCTTTGTATACTCTTGCGGTAATGTGCTCCTCTATTTCCTAGTTTATGTTGACGATTTGATTATTATAGGTAGTGACCCTTCACCCGTCGACAATATTATTAGGCAACTTGACTCTAAATTCTCCACAAAGGATCTCTGATTGCTACCCTTCTTTCCGTGAGCGAGGTTTTGGCCACTTCAACGGGTCTTCTACTATCTTAGCAAAGCATGCCCGACCTTCGGGAGCAAACATACCACACAGACTCCAAACACGTCTCTACCCCTCTTGCTGAGGGTGCTTTGACTACATGATGGTAATGCCACGCCGCCAATGCAACCATACCGCCGTGTGGTTGGAGGTGGTTTCACCATCTCCTGATGACTCAACTAGATAGATTTACTGCTAAGAATAAACTCACTATGCAAGTGCCATCTAAACACCACAGTCAGGTTAAATGTCCGTTTACAATCCAGAGTCGTTAACGAGATCTCTATATTCGAATTTCAGAGATTAATTCTCCACATTGCATGGTTTCTTGCGCGGGCCAGTCGATAACCTAGATGATTTATTGCATTTTCATCCACATGTGAAGTTTCTTCTTATTTTCCTTTGTGCTAATCCAATTTCCTGGAGTTCTACAAAGCAATGCACTATTGCTTGTTCTTCCACTGAGGCTGAGTATCGTGCAATTGCAGCTGTTGCTGCCGAATTGCAATTGGTGAAATCGATGTTATCGAAACTTCTTGCCCAATGCAGTTGCCGCCCACCTTGTTCTCAAACAACCTTGGTGCCACTTATCTTTCCGCTAATCTTGTATTTCATTCTCGCATGAAACACCTTGCGATTGATTATCATTTTGTTTGTGACTTGGTTCAGTCAGATAGAGCTTTCACGTATATATGTCTCCGCGTGATCGCCTTGTTGATGCAGACTCATCAAATCTCTATTTCTGCCTCGCCTTTACCTATGTAACAAGATTTGTGTTATTTATGGCACACCATCTTATGGGACGGATAGGAGTGAGACAGTTTTTATTGGATTTTATTATTATTGCTATTTTGTCCTTATATTGGTATATTTATATATACCTCAACTCTTTCAATAATATGCAATTCTCTTTCATAATAGACAGTTCTTATTAATAATATAAGCATTATGTTTCCTAAAAATAAACAAAGGTGTGAATACAATCTTTTATAATAGTTTTTAAACTAAGAAAATATGCAATCCCCTTATTTGGTTTAATATAAGAGTTATTTGATGCGTCCACATGCATAGCTCAGGTGGTAGAGCGTTCAAAGTTTAAAAAATATAGGGCATCCAAGAAGGGGAAGAGTCCTTGATCCGAGTCCTATTAAGGGTAATTTACTATATTGTAACAAAATGCTTAGTTGTAAAAAAAATAAGAATGGTTTGATTAAAAGACCTTTTAAAAATTTAATTTCGAAAATTGAACCTTGATAAACTTTTTACCTCACTTTGAAAAAAATGCATCCTTGTTGTTTTCTTATAAAAATAACCTTCCATTTAAAAGATACATATAAATACACAAAATAATAACTTTTTGGTTTAAAATGGGTTATTCAAGAAAATGGATGGGAAGAGTTAGATTCACGAATTTCGAATTATTTGAGCTTTTTCAAACAAATATTTCATATAATTTGGTTCACCAAAATTTTTAGCATTTACAATAACATCCACCATTAAAAAAAACAGTAATATGATCCTTATCACTACTTTATTAGTGGATTTAGGGTCAAGGTCCACCCATATGTCTCCATAATTAAAAATTGACTTTGGAGTTTTTGAAAACCAAATTTTTGTTTACACTTTAAAATCGTTTATTTTCAAAATCAGAAAATAAGGAAAATATGTTTTGTTTCAATTTTTTTATTTTAAAAAACACAAAAAACGAGAAGAGTTTTCAAAGAACATTAAAATGATGTTATCTATATTTTCAAAAACTGTTTTCAAAAATAGGAATCAAACAAATACTTTATTTTTTCCAGTATTGGTGGGGGATATTAGATATATTGCACAAAGATTAACAAGCATCTCCAATTATATGATATCATGAGTGGTATACAAGTATGACATTGAATTGCAGAGTTGAAGGATTCTACCTTTACACTACATGGGTACTTGTTTCCCATATGTTGGATTAAAGCAACACTAAGTGCATTTCTGAGAACTGTTGCTTAATTCAATCCGATCGGATAAAGTGGAGAGTATCATTTTATCTACATGGGTTGTCTTCTTCATCTTTTGGAAATAAAGTGAAAAGCAAATCTTTGTGTTCATTCCCATTTACCTAACAAACATCTGAGACTTCAAAAAAAAAAAAAAAAAAAAAAAAAAAATATATATATATATATATATATATATATATATATATATATATATATATATATATATATATATATATATATATATATATATATATATATATCCAATACTCTCAATACTTATTCTAGGAACTTTTAATCATTATGCTAAAATGAAATCTTTGACCTTGAGGGGGTTGGGGTATGAGGTAGATGAACTTGAATCTTAATCAAGGCACTTTTAATTATTTAATTATTTTTTAGTAGAAAAGATAAGTGGAATAATATTCAAATGTGTTAGGAAGCATATGACCAATTTTGGTTCAAGGAATTTTGCTATATCTATACATGATATATACCAACAAAATAATTATGTCTATTTAATCTAAACTTTAATATATTCAAACAATAAATTAGTTAAAATGCTTTAACCTAGGTTTTCTATTATATTAACTCACATTTAGATATTATTGAGATTGATCTTTTAAATCTATAATTTATTAAAAGATATATGAGCTTTAGAATAAACTAATTGGTACTATACATCAATACCAATTGTTTCTCAAAATATTAATTCATTAATAAACTTTGATTTAAACCAAAAAATACTATGATCTTAAACAATGTCTAATTTAATTAATAATAATCATAACAATAATACAAGCTTTCTTCAAACATTGTAGAAGCTTTCAAAGCCTTTCTTAAAAACTCTTATCTCCAAAAGCATATGATCCTATTTCTTTCTTTTGAAAGCGGGTAGTATTTCATTTAAAAATCAAAATTTCCATCTATCCAAACATATCATATATAGTTAATAATTCTTTTAATAATAGATGAATTCAACCTCTTGAGACTTGACTTAGTGGTAAAAGGGATGATAAGTGTACAAAAAGTCCAAAACTCGAGTTTTTATAAGAACATAATATTACAATAATATATAAAGGCCAATATGTCAAAATAAATATGGAAGAGTTTGTTTAATCTAAACCATTACACAGTAATTTGATAAGTTCAAATCTTTGAAGGGTATCTTTCAAATCCTTAAAAAATTCTTGAAGTAATAGGAATATATCCAGAGTGCAAGCTAGCTCCATGATAACTTCAAACAGTGGACAAAAGATATGATAATGAGCAGTGTCATGTTGCCTGCCCTTTTTTTCTTTTTCTCTTTTTTCCTCATTATATCATCCACCTCCAAACAAACCCTATATAAATCCTCCTCCCTTTGCAGTGAAGAACTCACCAAACCATACATATATCTCCTAACAAGCAACAGGAAGCACCAAAAAGAAAAATATGGATTCCCATCGGCCGAGCCATAAGAAGAAAGCTCAGTCACCAGTATTACCCCCGACTCTCGAACATCTAGTGGTTTCACGGCGCTGGCAAATCTAATATGCACCTGGCTATATCAAATAACGAATTATAAACTATCAAACAAACAATAATTAAAGATTATTTGTTTGATCGAATTTATTATATTATAGTGGTACATGTAGAGACAGATATTTGATTTATGATTATTGAACAGAAATTGCAAATGGATCTGACTCCACGCATCAATGCGATTATTTATAATCGATCAGACGATTTACACGATTGATTTATAGTTTTATCATATTCGGTATCGCATGCAATGATTTCCTAATCTCATCACTCATTAGAGAGGTTATTGACGCGAACTAGCAGGTATCCATCACAACCCACCGCACTTAAGATTACTTAACATTTCATATTGACCAGTGCACGCCCACAAATCTAGTATTTTGATTCTCGATGATCTCAATATGAATGTTTCGCTTGTGTGGACGATTTCACATAATGAATTTAATCAAGACGGAGACGTAGTGGTTTCATGTTAAATTGTTGAAAATAAGTTTAAAAGATTTTTCTCTTTGTAATAAAATATTTTTCCAAAAGTATAATATTTCTGGAAAATTTTGTAAATGTGAAAATTCTACATCTCATTACGAGTCCAACGATATAAATTTCATAATTTTTGGACATACGGTTGATTTTATACATTTTTTAAAAGTTCAAGAGAAATGTAGAATCAGTTCTTGTTCTATTATGTGTTTTTTGGTTCCGACCTGCTGTTCTGCCTGATACTGATTTATTATGTTTTATATTTATTTAGATGCACCTATTCACAAAACGGTGTGTTGGTTCAGTGGTATTTTGCAAAGGTTTACAACGCGAGGTCTCTGGTTTGAATCCTGGTCTGAGTATTTGGTCTCTATATATTTTGTCTTGTTTTAAACAAAAAAAAAAAAAAGGGAGGGAAGGGTCTTACTGAGATTCAATCACTAGACCTCCAAAGCAGGAACATGCATCGACCATCGCGGCTAAGCCAATTGTCGCTTAAGCGATTATTTAAATATAAATATATTATTGTTACAGTGTATTTACGAAAATTTACATTCAAATATAGGTGTTTAAATATATATATTTTGAGATAAGTTAATTAACACAATATGTCACCAAAGTGACCACTTTTATGAAAATAAATTTTATTTCAAAATATAACAAGATTATGTGCATGTAACTTATGTGAATATTAATCGGCCCAAAGGAAAATTAATATTTAACAAAATTGTATGTACACTGCGGGTAATAAACGCGTTGATAATTTTCTGAGTTTACATATGAATAATAAATTTGCCCAAAGGAAGATTTATTATTCGATATGTTTTTATTGTCAGTATTTGATTACTACACCAAGATATCACTCACAAGCTAATATTTTTTATCCAAATATAAAATATTAATAGAGCGTCCGATATCTTGAGATGGGGTTTGCCTTTATTTGAATTTATTTTTGTTTTGAGTCTTATGTGAGTTTGTTTTGCTTGTTTATTGTTATCTGATTCAGCTACTAGTTCTACTTCTAACATTAATTCTATTTCTATGCTAAATGGCACAAACTTCAAGACATGGCGTGAGAACCTCCAAATAGTTCTCGGTGTCATGGATTTGGACCTTGCGTTAAGGGTTTCTTCTCCTACACCTCTTACTGATGAAAGTTCCTCTGATGAAAAGAGGGATATTGAAAGGTGGGAGATGTCAAATCGCATGTGTTTAATGATCATTAAGAAGGCCATTCTAGAAGCATTCAGGGGCACAATATCTGAAACGATAAAGACATCCAAAGAGTTCCTAGAAGAAATTAAGAATAGATTTGCCAAGAATGAAAAGTATGAAACAAGTACACTTTTGGAAAATCTCATCTCAATGAGATATAAAGGCAATGGGAACATTAGGGAGTACATTATGGAAATGTTTCATCTTGCTTCAAAGTTAAGAGCACATAAACTTGATCTCTCTAAGGATTTGCTTGTGCATTTGGTTTTGATATTTCTTCCTACACAATTCAGTCAATTTAAGGTGAGCTACAACTGCCAAAAATAAACTTGGTCTCTTAATGAGCTTATCTCAATTGTGTGCAAGAAGAGGAAAGGTTGAAGTAAGAAAAGATAGAAAGTGCTCATTTGGTTGGTACTTTCAAGGATAAAGGGAAGAAAAGAAAGAAGGATAAAGAAGCTATAGAGGTTCCACATCAAAAGAAACAACATAAAGAAAAAAAGGTTGATGATTGTTTCTTCTGTAGAGTTACGGGACATAAGAAGAAGCAATGTACCAACTATCATGCTTGGCTTGCAAAGAAAGGTACACTTCTTAATCTAGTTTGTTCTAAGGTTAATTTGACTTCGGTACCTAAACACACTCGTGGATAGACGCAGAGCAAACCCACTACATCGTTGTGTCCACAGTAGGTTGCCTGAGTTATCGAAAGCCAAATGATGGTGAAAGATACATCTTTGTAAGTGATGGCAAGAAGGTCAAAGTTGAGGCAATTGGGATATTTAGGTTATTATTAAAGTTTGATACTTATTTGGATTTGAATAAGACATTTGTTGTACCATCCTCTAAACGGAATTTGGTTTCTATTTTTGTATTGGACAAATTTGGTTATTCTTGTTCTTTTGGAAATAATAAATTTAGTCTTTTTCAGAATTCAAATTTGGTTGGTACTGGTTCTTTATCTTATGTAGATAACCTTTATATGCTTGATACAGTTGTCTGCCATCATGCAAAAACCTTGCAATTAAGTACTCGAGGTGTTAAAAGAAAATTAACCAATGAGAATTCCTCATCATTATGACATAAGAGATTAGGTCACATCTCCAAAAGGGGAATTGAAAGGCTTGTGTCAGATGGGATTCTAGATTCCCTTGATTTTGCAGATTTTGAAATTTGCACAAATTGCATAAAGGGAAAACAAACAAACACGAAGAGATTTGGTGCCAACAGGGCTATAGATGTCTTAGAACTGATACATACGGATATTTGTGGGCCATTTCCTACGGTTTTATAGAATGGCCAACAATATTTTATCACGTTTATAGACGATTTTTCATGTTATGGCTACCTTTATCTCATTCATGAAAAGTCTTAATCACTGGAAGTGTTCAAATCATTCAAAGTTGAAGTTGAAAATCAACTCAACAAAAGGATTAAAAACCTCATATCTGACCGTGGTGGTGAATACTATGGTAAGTATGACGATTCAGGTGAACAACGTCCGTGACCATTTGCTAAATTCCTAGAGGAGTGTGGTATTGTCCCACAGTACACCATGCCAAGTTCTCCAAGCATGAATGGTGTTGTTGAAAGGCGAAACAGAATGCTTAAAGACATGGTAACAAGTATGATTAGTCATTCTAACTTGCCAAAATCACTCTAGGGTGAAGCATTAAAGACTACATCGTATATCCTTAATAGAGTACCAACTAAAGCAATTGCTAAAAACCCTTTAGAACTTTGGACAGGTAAGAAGCTTAGTCTGAAGCACTTACACATTTGAGGATGTCTAGCTGAAGCAAGGCCTTACAGGCCACATGAAAAGAAATTGGATTCAAGAACGGTTAGTTGCTATTTTATTGGATACTCTAAAAGATTCAGGGGTTACAAATTCTATGATCCTACTACTAAATCAATTTTTGAGACGGGAAATGCTCGATTCTTTGAGGATGTTTAGTTTGATGGGGGAGATAAGGATAGGGATTTGAGGAATATGTTGATATTCCCACAATTGTTACTAACATTGATCAGGCTCCTATACCTAACATTGTTCAAGAAGCAGATCCAAATCAAAACAATATCTAAGAACCTCTCGTTCCAGAAGAACAAACTCTATCTCCTCTAGAACCTACGCCATTAAGAGATCCACTAGAGAATGGAGAAGTGTAGTGCCAAATGATTACATTGTATTTCTTCAAGAACATGAGTTTGACATTAGTGCGGTGGAAGATGATCCATTCAACTTCCGCCAAGCCCTGGAAAGTTCTAAATCTCAAGAGTGGATTGATGCCATGAATGAGGAGATAAAGTCCATGAATGACAATGACGTTTGGGATTTTATCCCATTGCCATGAAGGTGTGAAACCCATTGGTTGCAAATGGATATTTAAAACCAAGAGGGATTCGAAAGGTGGTGTGGAGAGATACAAAGCTCGCCTTGTCACTAAAGGTTATACATAAAAAGAAGGCATCGATTATAAAGAGACTTTCTCTCCAGTTTCATCGAAAGACTCTTTTAGGACAATAATGGCACTTGTGGTGCACTTTGACCTCGAGTTTACCGATGGATGTTAAGACTGCATTTCTCAATGGTGACATTGATGAAACAATCTATATGGTGCAACCATAAAATTTTGTGTTGGGAGATACAAAGAAGATGGTTTGCAAGTTAAAGAAATCCATCTATGGGTTTAAGCAACCTTCTCGTCAATGGTATTACAAGTTTCATCAAGTTATCATTTCGTTTGGTTTTGAGATGAATATGGTTGATGATTGTATATACCATAAGTTCAGTGGGAGTAAGCATATTTACTTGGTTTTATATGTTGATGACATATTGCTTGCCACCAACGATATAGGCATGTTGCATGAAACCAAGAGATTTCTATCAAACAAATTTGAGATGAAAGATCTTAGTGATGCTTCTTTTGTGTTAGGTATACAGATACACCGAGATCGCTCTCGGGGTATACTTGGTTTATCACAAAAGAGCTATATTGAGAAAATTCTTAAAAGGTTTGGCATGCATGATTGCAAACCAAGTGACACCCTTGTGGCTAAGGGAGACAAATTTAGTCTCAGTCAATGCCCCTAGAATAATTTTGAGATTTAGGAGATGCAACAGATTCCTTATGCATTAGCAATAAGAAGTCTCGTAAGTGTATGCTCAAGTCGCTGGCCCGGATACGGGCGTGACATTGTTGCATGTTGCGTATACTTAAGCAACTCGAAGGATCATTGATAGCAAACAAGCGAAGCCGATACTTACAGAGAACAAAAGACTACATGCTCACTTGTCGAAGTAAAATCGCTAGAGATCATCGGATATTCCGACTGGACTACGGGATGCCTAGATGACATGAAATTCGCTTTTGTGGGCTATATCTTACCTACTTGCCGGAGGTGCTTATATCTCGAAGAGTGTTAAACAATCTATCAAGCTTCTTCCACCATGGTAGCTGAGTTTGTAGCTTGCTCATGAGGCATCCAATCATGGAATATGGCTATAAATGTCACAAGGGTCGCTGTGATTGATGGCATCAAGACCACTTAAGTTATTTTGTGACAATAACTCAACAGTACTATATTCCAACAACAACAGGAGTTCAAGGAAGTCAAAATTTATAGACATCAAATTCTTAGTTGTCAAAGAAAGGGTTCAAAGTGGACTTATATCTATAGAGCACATTGGGACAAACTCCATAATTGCAGATCCACTGACTAAGGGATTACCACCCAAGGTCTTTCATGAGCACACTTCTCATATGGGTGTGGTTTCCTCTTCGTAATATGTTTGCTTTAGTGGGGAGTTTGCATTTTTAGATGCTTTTATTTATGTATACATTTGTTATGGATATTAATGATTTTAAGGTTATTTACTACAAGTAAAGTATCTCAAGCCATTCACTCGATTTTCAGATGGTTTGATCTCATTAAGGCTTAAGGAGGACCAGCTTGAAATAGGCATATTAAGATCACATTGTATGAAATTTCCATGCTACAGCCATCCACACTTGATCTTTGTCATTAGTTGCATTGATATATGTGATTGTCGATGGGTCTAGTTACAAATACGTGAACGACCATCACTGGGTTCTATATTGGTGTGGTTAATGGACAAGATTGTTAAAATATATAAAGTTTTGATAGCAAAACTCATGAGCTCATAAAGTATAATTCACGTTTATAAAGTTACATATATAGCCCAATGATTAGTGTCCAAAAAGTGCTATTTTGAACCCAATTTTTAATAGGTTTTGAGCGCTTTTTGTGTACTAATTATTATAATTAACCCAATTGATACGTGTTCTGTCCCTATTGCACTTAATTGCATTCCGAGGTCGTTTTTTTTGTAGTTTTTGCAGAATTGAGGCTAAATGTGGTCAATCCAATCATAACTTTCAAAGCTCCAGTTGATTTTCACCAATTTATAATACCTCATATCAATTTCGCTAGTTAGAATGAAGAATTTGCCAGAAGAAAATTGAAGAAAAAATGGCAAGGGGAAGAAAGGCAAAGATGCAAGCGGAGCAAGAATTAAGTAGAAGCAGAATCAATGGAACAGTTGGATGAATCAGAAGCCAAAATTACATTGAATTCCTTTCTTTGCTATGATAGCGAATATCACAGCGAAAATGCAAATTTTCGCTTTTATGCACAAGAAAGCCGCTAGGCTAAATAAATTCGCTAGCTAGCGAAAATTACTGTAGATAGCGAAATTTTCCATTTTCGCTATCTTGTGATTTTCGCTATGCTAAATAAAATTCCCGCATAATAAAAATGGTCGCCTGTGATTTTGATATTTTCATCTTAAACGACCTCGCTTTTGTATCAATTACCATTTTCATTCCTTTTGTAATCTCATTTTAGGCATTTTGTCATTTCACACATTCGGGGCTGGCTATATAAGCCACCTTATAAGCTGTAACCCTAACTTTTAATCTTTCGCCTCACTAAATTGTCTGGGGCTTTTCTCTTTCTCTCTCTCCTTCTTTCTCTCACTTTCTGGCCACCAAACACTCCTTCCTAGGATGACAACTCGAGGATGCTTATTAGACCTCTTCCTCCTTGAAGAGGAGGGGCCTACCGGGTGAATGTTTGAATAGGTAAAAATACCGTCCTCTGCTTTTAACGCATTACATTTATGGGTATTTATGTTTCTATTTCTCACCTTAGGTTAAAATTTTGTAGCACACCCTCACATACGTATTTAGTAAGCTTTTTGGTTACAAAGGATGCTTATCACTAGATCCTCCGTTATCCGGGGCTAGTTGTTTCCCTATTAGTCACCGCAGGTAGGTTTTTGAGATATGATATCACTGTTAGGGAATATCTTTTTGCCCAGCTTAAATGCTATGTTTAAAAAGGGAAAATCATAGGGTCTAGGTTTTAAAGCTAAATGAAGATCCGGTTTGGGAGATGACTATATGTCATGCTCCCCAATGCGAGGAAAAAGACCCGAGGACATGTTAGTTGCCTTAAAACCCTAAACCAGTGGCCCTAAACTTCAAGGAGTTCTATTTTACATTTTATTTTATTTCTTTCGCCAGAACCACCGTAACCCACTGCTTTACCTGCTAAACCTTAAAATCCAAATTAAATTCACCATTTTCGACTCACACTCAAATCAGCCTCACGAAGAAAACCCATCCCAGTTGTTCAATCTCGTAATTCACCATAACGCAGAGTCGACTACTTCAAGCAGTAGGAGGAACTTAGAATATAAATTTTGTTGATTCCGTATCACCCTATCATGGGGAATAATCACCCAAGTGGGAGAGATTGTTGTAGTAAAATCAAATATGTGGATCGATATATTAAATAAATGTGAATTATAGCTAATGTAAACAAAGTTAGGCTAATTAAAGTGATTAATTTAAGTTTTGAAGCCTTAATTAATATATTATAAAGTGTGGGCATTAATATGTAGAGACAAATGTAATTTCTATTTTTATGATGGGTTAAATTAGAAATTACGAACATACGTGGATCGTGATATAAATGTAGACGCACCTACAAATAGACGCGGATCGTTTATAAATGTATTACGATTGTTTATAACAGGGTCATAATCCCCGTGATCACAATGATTTTCACCTTCGATTCCCATTGTTAGAGAGAAATAGTTGTGACGTAAAACTAGTGTAGACTTGGCAGATCATAAAGCCTCAGACTCATATTCAAATATTTCAATATTTTGTTATGGATTCAGGTACGCTTCCGCAAATCTAGTATTTTGATTCTTAATGATTCAATATGAATGTTCCTATTTGTGTGATGATTTTCACATAATGAATTTAATATCACACATGGATCCTTCTGCAAATCATCTCCAGATCAAGAAGAAGCAGATCTCGGTTTCCAGCCTAATTTCGACACTAATTCATTTTATTTCACAGATAACATATATCCTGATGATGCTGGTGTTGATGCCAAAGCTACAAGCTATATATCATATGTTCAAAGCTCATGAGGGCTTGACTAATTAGTCAAGACTCGATAGTCAGATATTTTTCAAGCTCAATTGTTCAATTCTCTCCCATTAGAATAATATCACTTCGTTGTATTTGTTTGTGTATACATTTTTACTATATATGCTCATATGCTCATGAGCTTCCTAATAAAGTATATGGGAGATAATATGTGTTCAAGTGTTATGGAATCAACATAAAGCACTGAATCGAGATTGAACAAAGTATGTGGCTAACTAACGTCATCATCCATAGAGTTTATTGACCTTTGCCTGGTACATTTCAAACTATTCTTGCCGTGCAATAGATCTGTATGTGGATGATACGATCTCACATCGGTTTCATAAGAAATTGTAGAGTGGTATTTAAACTTGAGAGGTTATCCCACCTATCAGACTGGTCTTTTGGGTTGGACTCTTCTATTGGGCTTATGGTGGGATGAGTTTCAAGAAACTACAAGATTTCAATATTGCAATGCTTAGGAAACAAACCTGGAGAATGGTAGTGGATACTTCCTCTTTGGTGTGCCGCATTTTCAAGGCCAGATATTTCCATTCTACATCATTCATGGATGCAGGTTATGGGTCCAACCCATCCTACATATGGCGTAGTCTTCTTAAAGCCCAACAAATGATACATGTAGGGAGCCGGGTTCTGTCGCGCGCCCCCCTGATAGACCTGACCTGACGGCTAGACCGGACCTGGGGACGCGGGCCACTAAATCCATTTATCTGTAAAACACATCTCATATACTTATTTTCGATGGGATATTTAATATCAATTTAAATCATATTTATGTATGTATGAAAATATGATTTCATTACTAATACGCATTATATATATATATATCAATCATGGTTGAGAGCCCATCATTTGCTCAATTTCCACATTTATACAAGACGGTATTTCTTGCCCTTTTTAAATCATTTACAAAACATTTTAGTTAATGTCTAAATGTAAGTCAAAATATACTCTCCCCATGAAGATTTATACATCTTTAATGAAGATTTAGACATCTTTGTTTGCAATGCAAAACAATTATATGATTTTTTTTTCTTTGAAATGAAATGTATGCATGAGATGGAGCATTTACTTATACTCCCCACGATTCGACGATGACTCCGGGCTTGTGGTCTTTGATATTGCCCCTATTCACTCGGTACCGCGAGTGATAAAACAACGTGCTAAGCATTTTCATGCTTAGTGGTTCTATGCATTTCTATCATCATTTCAATCAAATACAAAATATGTATCTTTTCGAAAACAACATTTTGGCACATCTTTAATGGTCAATGCAATAAACAATATATATGTTAATTTTTCATTCAAAACTCAAATTATGCATTTCACACATTTACTTATAAGTTTTCCCTTAAAAGAATTTAACCATGACTTTCGGTGCATAGGATAACAGAATCACCGGTATGGTCCCATTGGGTTGCAGGTTGGTAAAAAAAAAAAAACATTTAATAACACATTATGGTCCCGTTGGGCTACTGACCGGTTATTTACAAATTCATTTTGTGTACACTATCGATACTGTTCTGTTGGGCTATGGATCGGTATGCCACTATAAATCATTTCGTTCGCAGAACTGCTATATTGACCCTTATTGGTATACCAATCTATCCTTAACTTGAATATGACGGATAACATTCTCTTAAGAGAATTAATACTCAGTCATGGTGAATTACAATATTATATATACATATATATACCCCAGTAAACACATTTTGAAGCTCATGCAGTTTTCATGGCAATCCATGTGCAATCAATTTCCCAATTACTTAAGACAAATTTGTTTATGGTTAAAAACAAAGCACACATGTAGTTTTCCCATGTAAATCATTTCGGTTTTTGACAAATCCAATACAAAGCTGCAATAAGAAAAGAAATGAGAAGAACAAACCAAAAAGGTTGTCATTCCTTGACTTTTATCCTTGGAATCCCGATCTTACTTAGGTTTCCTCGTCACCAACCCTTAGTCCATCACAAACAGAGAAAAATATCAGTCGTGCTTGCTAGTGTTTTTGGTTAGGGTTGATTTCTACCCAATACACCTTCACTTGTAAAATTTTATGGGAACAAATGGTTTTCATATCTAACTTTCTTCAAGTCCATTGTTCCTCTATAAATCTATTTTATTCAGAAATTGGAATCATCAAATTCGGAGCACCGAAACTCAAGATATGTTTTAAACAACTGAGACTACTATATTTCCAAAACATAACCAAAATTTTCCTATAAACAGAGTTCCCCTTAGATGAATTTCTGGAAATAATGGGGCCTAAATTTGATTACACTTATTCCAAAGAAATTTGTTCTCCTAAAAGTCTAGTTTCCCTAATAATTTGAATCACTCAATTTGGATGAGTGAAACTCAACTTATGGCCTAAATACCAAAACTGTCACAAAACACCAAAACTATACCAAGCCAGAATCAGTATTTGCCTGAAAATAGAGCCTCACTTTGACAAATTTTTGGGTCCAATGGGTTCCAAATTTGAATACAATTATTTCAACAAAATTTGTTCCCCTAGAAGTCTAATTTACCAAAAAATTTGAATAACTCAATTTGGATGAGTAGTGGACAAGTTATAGCCAAAACAAAAACATGAGTTTTTGAAAATTTGACAGCATATCCCCTAAAACCCCAACATTTCCTTTATACAAAAATTTCTCAAAACCAATCCTAATCAAATCAAAAAGACTTTTTGAACTCTAACTCAAATATATATATATATACAAAAGTAGGGTTTTACCAAACCCAAACACAATCAAAGAGGAAGTTAGGGCTAGTTTCCATACCTTAAATCTCTTGAAGCTTCAAACCCTAGCTTTCTCCTCTTCCTTCTTCTTTCCTTTCACATTTTCTTCTTCTTTTCTTCCCTTCTCTTAATCGTATCTAGAGAGCACAAAATGAGAAGAGCCAAAATTTTTGGATCTCATTCTCCCAAGCTCAACCGAATTTCAAAGGCTCCTAAAGCCAATTTGGAATCCATTCTTCTAGAAGTTCCATGTGTCACCTTCCCATGTGATCAATTTTTCTCATTTTGCATATAAGACCCTAATTTGCACATAGGTCCTTGCTTTTAAGTACCCTAACTTTATTCAATTCTACAACAACTTAACATACCATGACATAAGACTAATTACTTTCTATCAAACAAAACCTAGAATTTACCAAATTACTCTTTTTCACATTCCAATATACATTGAACATGTTATAAAACTACTAGGGTTTAATTTGGGGTACACTAATTCATTATGCGAATTCTCACTTTAAAAACCTCTATTTTTATTACTTAAAACCAATAAAATATCGAATAAATAAAATAAAAATTTATAATAGCAGTAAAATGTTATGGTACAAAATAATAAAACTAAGACTATTTTCGGGACTATACGATTCAGACGTGACTCGTGACTTCTACATGTACACAAATGGAACACAATTAAAAAACCCGAAAATTCAATTTTTCGAAAAGTAGTAAACTGTAATTTCGATTGAAAATCTGTACCTCTGATATTCTGATGACGAACCGCACTGGCGCCAATTTCGGCTCTCAAGAAATCTAGTGACCTGGGTGCTTTGGCTCGACTCGAGACAATCAGAATATTTACGATTTTCTCGGGTGATAAGTCGCCGTTGATTCAGAACCAGATTTTTAACAAAATCTCAAGTCGAAAAATGGCTTGGCCAAGTTCATTTAAAATAAAAGTTTAATCAAAAATAAATTGTTTCGTAAAAACTTAACCTAATAAAACAATATGAACCACGTATTCAAAATAATAATAATACACATTAATAATAATAATAATATTATTATTATTATTATTATTATTATAAAAAGGAAAAAATGAAAAGGGGGCGTAGAGGGCGCTTCTGGGGAGAGGGAGCGTTAGAGAGAATGACGTATTTTTTTCTTTCGCTTTCTTTCTCGTATTTATGAAAATCGACCGCGCAGGTTTTCACTCCGGATCAAGGCAAAGTCAGATCTACGCAACGGTAGCCTACGCTGATTACCGTAAAATCTCGAAGCCTCATTAAACCCACTTTAGCGTAGAATTTTCTTACTCGCTATTTCTACTCTAAAGGCCATGTAATGGCTTGGGATTGGCTTAGAGATCATGCAAGGTCAGAATTTCAGCTTCTCAAATTTTGATCGAGATAGGGGAATTTTGTAAATTTTTCTTGGATATTTTCTAACAACCGATTAATTTCAGGATCGTTTTCGAACATTGGCCGACTTTCGAGGACTGCTTTGGACAACCATGACAGACTTTGGGACTATTTTCTAGCAAATTCCGACTGTGTCGGGAGGTTTCTGTTTTGCTCCTTCGGACTGATGTCTTCGTTTCAGGGTGTGTTTGGTATCACAATATCTCTGGTGATGAACCGTGAAGGGACCAAGAGGTGCCCTGTTTTATATGAGTCTAAGATTTGGGTCATTTTGTGTGTTATTACTAGAAAATGAATAACGTGAATAGTAACATGAATAGTGACACGAAATTATTTTTTTGCGGATTTCCATTCTCGGGGTCTCCTGACAACCTTATCACCTGGCTGAATACTGTGATGTTTCCGTAACCCGACACCACTCACGAAAATCGGGTAGAGTCTCCTTTGTACGGGGAGCTCTACCCAAATACAAAACCTGTCCCAACTCCAATCATAAGACAAATACATGAGTAAAAACGGCCACTTTGGCCCATACGACAATACTCGTCAATAAACATCAACTATACACCATAGTTTCGCAGCTAATAATTTACTCTTATACAACATATATTAAAATTTTAGAATTCTAATACATGTAATACATCATAAAACACCAAAGCCACAACCCTACTTTATTTAGTACTCGCCTCAGATGAGCCGCCTCGTGCGCCTCCTCAGACCGAAATAATATAATTCCCCGACTGTGGTGAGCTAATGCCCAGTAGTGGAATCACCCTAAATGGGTTACTCTTCACCTAAGTGCATATGCAATGATCCTATGTAAACACACACTCAAGTAAATGTTTAATCCTACTTGAATGTCTAAATGACCAACCCATGTCCTGAGTCCTCACCGACTCCCTCACACTTGCCTAAGCCATGTATGAGAGGTATTATCTTCAAAACAAAGGTATTTGTTTTTAATTGTGGACAACCCTTCGATATAAGTGGCAAAGGACCTAATTCGATAATCTCAATTAAAGGATGCAAATTCTTCGATGTATATCAATCAGTCACTGACGACTGGAGTATTTTATACACCACCTCCGATATTGTAATGGACACTCCGACACTATCATTATTAGTCAACCTCCGAAACAATTCTTCAAGAGCATCTCATGCACTCACTCCTATTGTTCTAGGGTGCCCCAGTGCATATGGAATGCATGATGTCAATTCCAATACAATTTATATAACACATGCAAATATATATAACATGATATATATTTACATAATTTAATCACACAAACATGTTATGCAATTTCACAATCCATTACACCAAAAATTAGCTCACGTGGGCTAATTAACAACCACGAGCAATTCACTTTAAATTACTCAACTAAACAAATATTTTTCTCAGCAAATTTTATTTCGTGAACACTATCTCATACGAACAAGAAACCATCCAGTTACTGCTCACAGCCACTACCCTACATCGGTTCCACTTCGTGAACCCGAATTCTCTAGCCATTTCCGGCCTCATACACATTAAAACATGATTTATGGTACATAATTTATAAATTATTAAGCACCCAAAACAAATTCCCTACAATCATGGACTATTCATCAGCTCATGAGTGTCTAAAACACTCATATTATACCCGCGCTTGCTCCTTTTCATGTTTTTTTATAGTAATTTCATAGTTTTGTGTGGCTAGACTCCCCGACAGGTTCGTTTGGATGCGGTGTGCATTGAGCAAAAAGTGGCAAATTTCGCTTCGGAAGCAATAAGCAATGGGGAGCAAAGAGCGGGCCGGGCCACGCCGCGACGCCTCAACGCCGCGACGTGCTCCTACGCCGCGGATTTCTAACGCCGCGACGCGCAATAACAATGCGTAAGTCAATCGCAACGCCGCGGACGGTCAACAATCAAGAACGCCGTGCGGACGCCTCAACGCCGCAACGCTCAACGTCAGACGCCTCAACATCGACGCCAACTCGAGATCCGCACTTCATCATTTAAAGTACGAATGGCCGTAAATTGCGGTATCTGAGGCGCGACGAACGAAGGCAATCTAATTCCAGAGCAAAGTGACACGTGACTTCAAGACGCGCCCGGATTCTGCATCAAGCTTTTCATTTTTTGACGGAGGGTACTGATGTTTTAATACTAAACATTTTCCTTCTATCACTCCTGTATGTTCTAGATCTATATCTATGGTTATGTTGAACTCTCACATATGTTGATGGATTAAAGTTTGGATCTTTATATTATTCAGCTTATTTATCAATTTGTTCGTCCCGCTCTATATCTATGGTTTAATTATATGGTGATGTCCGGCCAACATCGGGCATAATCACACCGAGAGCCGAGGATTCGAGAGATGGTGCCATCCGTGGATCTCGGGGTAGAGCACCTTCGCATTGATCTCTAAAGAGATATTCCCGATCCTCGAAGGTGGCATTTGGGGTTAGAACATTTAAGCATTCGAATACCGAGTTGAGAAAGAGATATACTCAACTCTATTCGTGAGATAGGCGGATATACCTCGAGAGAGGATATCTCGTAAGTAAGATCACCTCGCCATTGACAAATTGTAAATACATTAGATAATAATATCTTGAAGAAATAATCCATTAAAAGTGACAGGGGGAGATATAACCCTAGTCTTCAATACCAGTAATACATTAGAATCAATAGCTTAGTCGAATTTCACATACTTTCTTTCCCAAAATCATCTCTTCAGATATTATCTAAAAGCGTAACTCTCAGAGTCAATACACTGCCCTCGTGGATCGACATCCGCATTCATGAGTACACTATATTACTGGGGGGCGCGACGGCTATGCACTTCGCGCACATAGCGTACATTTTACACACCTGCGGCCCGCTGCTTTTGGCGCGTTTCTGGGACAAAGCTTAGATCGATATGAGAATTAAGTACTAGATATTATTCGAATTTTCTTTACTTTTGTTTATTTTTACAAGTGCCGTAATTTGGTTCGTTTGGTTCGTGTGTTATTGGCAAAGGTAGGTTTCGTAGCGCATGCGACATCGAGACCGTCTCAACTAACACTGATCCTCGAGCTGTAAAGACTTCCTCAGACATCACACGAGAATAAAACATAATGTATTAGAAATCCAATAATCATGGAAAACACCTGAAGAACAAAATTCGCATTGGTCAGACCGAACTACGTAGAGGCCGAAATGGGAATCACTTAAGGAATCAAGCACCTGCATCGCTTATACACCGCATGATCCTTTCATGCTACTAGATGAGTTCGTTTTACCACCAACTGGTTGTTCAGACAGCTATCAGACGACCACCCATTCAAGCAAACAATTTCGAATTGAAGTCGGGCCACATAAAGTGATTTGTTTCGGTATCATCTTGTTCCACGGACTACCCCATGAGAGAACCCGAACATGCATTTGACTAACTTCCTCAAGTTTGTGATACTATCAAATACAATGGGGCTTACTCGAAGAAGCCTCGTGTCAGGGTTATTCCACTTTCACTTGGAGATAGAGCCAAGCACTGGTTAACCAGTCAGCCACCAGATTCAATCACTACATGGAATGATTTAGTGCAAAAATTTCTGACTAAGTTCTTCCCACCTTCGAAAATTGCACAACTTGTGCAAGAGATCAATACCTTTGGACAACTAGAGGGGAGAACCCGCGGCAGGCATGGGACGATTTCACGACCATCATGGCGCCCACACCACCGACCAACCGTATGGATGCAAGTCCACACCTTCTATATGGTAGCGAGAAATGCAACTAGAACAATGGGATCGGATGCTTCCAAATTCGGCGGAGCACTCGATGAAGAAAACCATGCACTGGGCTTATGAAATCTTAGAAGATGCTGCGACTAACACTAATCAGTGGCCTAGAGAGAAGGCTACACCAGAATGTGTGCGCACAGAGTACGAAGTCCCCAACAATCCGTGAATCATGTGGCATACCGACTAAACAGCTTAAATAGACAAGAAGGAACCGCAACGCCATCCGCATCAACCCACGGAGTTATGAATTCTCGGTGGACCGCACAACAAAGACGGACGTCGGCCGTGTGAAACTCCATAAGAGAAAGCCCGGGCACGTATCCGTGTTTAATCGAATCAATCACAAACAGTTAGCGACCGTGATTGGGAAACAGCACTGGATTCAATCAGTATTAAGGGTGGCGAATAATAAAGAACCGTAATAGTCGAACAATCAAGGTTATGGATGGCTGAAATTTAACAATACTATCGGGAATCCGAACTAGTGAACCACCGAGAAAAGCCTGATTTAGAACAAGCTCAGATGTATGTTAACTTCCCACTCGCCTTCATGAATGAGATCAAAGCAAACATGCAAGAACAAGCAACCCGCTTGAACAATCAAGGAAGACAAATTTAGAAGTTCGAGGCACAAATGGGCCAAATGGCAAGCTTACTGACAGAAAGACAACCACGTTCCTTACTAAGCAATCTCGTAGGTACCCAAGAAGAGACGGAATGTTAAAGCAACATGCGCTGGTGGTGCTGGGAAAGAGTTGGAAACATGTGCCATAACCCCCGGGCCATGCACGCTAGAGATCGAGAAGGTCATTCAAACCCAGAGCGTAAAGACGATGCGCATAAAGACGCTCTCAGAGAAATAAACATCGAGAACTCTATCAAGCAAAGGCCAACATATCGCCTCCTACCCCATTGCCTCAAGAAGCATAAACCGGATAAGCACCACTAAATCTTCGCTGGAGTGTGGTGTTCAAAAAGTTACACATCACATCCCGGCTTGTCGATGCCCTGCAGCGTATGCCCGCTATAAAAATTTATGAAAGACATTTTGTCTCAGAAGAGAAGATTAGCTGATTTTGAAACAAAGGAACTTAACTCGAGGAATGCAAAGTACATACTGCAGGAAGTCGCAAAAGCCTCAAGGACCCGTAGCTTCACTATCCTCGCGACCATTGGAAATGCTATCTTCGAGAGCCCTATGTGATCGGGTGCCAAAGATTAATCTTATGCCCCTATCCATTTTCAAACGTTGGGATTAGGGTGAAGCTCCGCCTCCGACTACAAATACACTCAAATCTGCGCATTTATCTTGAAGCATCCAAGAGGATAATAGAAGATGTCTTGGTAAAGGCTCGACAAATTATCTTCCCAACAGATTTTATTGTTTTGGATATGGAGGAAGATAAAGAAATACCGATAATCTTGGGTAGACCGTTCCTGGCAACTGGCAGGGCAATGATTGATGTTCAGAGGGGAGCACTGAAATTGAGGGTACAAGAAGATGAAGTAAAGTTCAACGTGTTTGAGGCAGTGAGACACCCAGCAAAAAGTGATACTTGCTTCATGGCTGAAATAGTAGAGGCTATAGTGTCTAGTCGAAGTGGTCTCACTGACCCTTTGGAGACTAGCCTAGAGGAGAATGAGTCTAAGAACTCCGGAAAGAAGAGGCGTAAGAATATGTTAAATGGATGGACTCTTTCTGACACAATAAATCCAAATATTTCAAATCTCTATGTAAGGAGTTAAAACGCTGGCCCCATCGACGAGTTAAATCGCCCAAGATGGAAACAAAACTCTACCTAGCCATTTTGAAGTATGCATACCTGGGGTCGAATCTTCACGTTACTCCGTGATTATCTCAAAGATCTTTGACTCCGCACTAGAGGAAGAGGAAGTTATCGAGGGTCCTTCGAGATCACAAACATGCACTCCGGATGGTCTCTAGCTGATCTAAAAGGGATTCGTCCTTCTATGTGCATGCATCGATTTATTAGAAGATGGACATAAACCTTCGGAAGCCGCAGAGGAGGTTAACCGACAATGAAGAGGTGTCCTTGTTAGGCCCTAAATGGCTAGATATCGGGTGTACATCCCATTCGCATGCTGCATGGGTAAGCCCAGCCTCAGAAAAGCCAAGAAGGGAGGAACAATCATCATCGTAATCGAAAACAACATTCTACCGCGTCTAGAATAGCTTACCTGGATGAGATTTGTATTTGGACATCGAAATCGAACAAGGCCACTTGAAAAGATTATTTTCCATTACCGCTTTCTAGAATCGATGCTCGATCGACAGCCGGCTATGAATACTATCGCTTTTTGGATGGATATCTCTAAGCATAATCAAATTGCCATAGCCCCCGAAGATCAAAGAGAAGACAACATTCACTCTTGTCCCATATGATCTATCTTCACGATGCCATTTTGACCTGTGCAAATGCACCGTACTTTTCAATCTGATGTATGATATTATATTCTCTATTACGGTGGAAAGACAATTGAGATCTTTATGGACGATTTTTCAGTAAAGGGAAATTCATTTGACAACCTGCTTAGAGAACTGAGAGTCGGGTGATCGGCGCATGTGAAGAGACAAACTTAAGACTAACTGGGAAAAGTGCCATTTTATGGTAAAGAGTGGTATTGTCCTTGGACATCTGATTTCAGCAAGAGGGATGGAGGTAGATGTGGCGAAGATTGAAACAATCGAAAAGTTGCCTCCACCCTACGCAAAAGGGATTCAAGTTTCAGCCACGTCGGATATTATAAAGCGCTTCATCAAGGATTTTTCACGTATCAGAAACTCGTTGTTCGCAATCCCTCCTAGTCCAAGGGATCCCATTTTGAGTTTGATCTGCAAAGTCGCTCTGTACGCATTCTCGCAAGGTTGAAGTGATGTTGGTTTCACCCCCATCGTCGTGGCCCCAGATTGGTCTTTCCATTTGAACTCATGTGCGACGCCAATGACTTCGCGATCAGCGCCTCGGGGAAGCAGAACGAGAGAAAATCTTTCAGTAAATCTATTATGCTAGCAGAATCTGAATGATGCCTCGCCTAAATTATGCTACTACAGAAAGAACTATTGGCCATCAGGTTTGCTTGACAAGTTCAAAGCCATATTTGATCGGGCGGTCGTGGTGCACACGATCATTCTCGCCATTAAGTACTGATGACCAAGAAAGCATGCAAAACCCCGACAATCTCTGGGTCCTCTTGTCAGTAAGAATTCGACGTAGAAATTAAAGACAAGAAAGGCACTGAAAACCCAAGAGTGCATCATCTTTCACGATCGGAAGGCCAGTAGGATGATGTTCCTGAACGACAAATTTCCGTACGAAACTCTTAGCTATCGGTAAGAGGGCGCTCCATGGTTCGGGCAGATTATGTGAATTATTTGGTGGCTAAAGTAGTCCCTCCTGTGTATTCTAATCCATAATCCACAATAAAAAGAGGTTTTTCTGCGACACTTTGAAACACTACTACTGAGGAGCCAATTCTTACGTACACTGCGGCCGATCGTGATAAGGGAGATGTGTGCCCGAAGATGAAAAACTAAGATTCTAGTAAACCATCACACACTCTACCGTGTGGTGGGCACTTTGGTGGACAGAGAACAGCAGCCAAGGTACTCCAATCGGGTTTTTATCGGGCAGCTCATCTTATTTAAAGATGCTCACCACCAAGCTTCCACTGCGGACAAATGTCAACGAACGGGAACATCTCTAGGAAAGGACGAGCCACCCATGCATCCCATCTTTGGAGGTAGAATTGCTTGGATTTATGGGGATAGGATTTCACGGGACCATTTCCCGGTGATCATATAGCAACTTATACATCTTGGCCGGCGTGACTATGTCTCAAAGTGGGTGGAGGCGATCCCTACACGCGACCAATGATGCCAAAGCCAGGGCTCGGGCCAAGAAGAACATATTCTCTCACGCTTTGGAACCCCCCTCGAAAGCATTAATCATAGATAATGGTACCATTTCCGCAATAAGGTGATTGATAAAGTTTTGGTGCGGCGGTACGCTATCGTGACATCTCTTGCATACCACCCACGTTTAACTGGACAAGGTATATCAAATCGAGAAATCAAGTACATTCGAGAAGACAGCTAATGTGCCCAGTGAAGGATTGGTCTAAAAGATGGATTCCATGCACTCGGGCATACCAGACAAAGATTTAAAACTCCCTTGGGTATGTCACCATCTCGTAATTGTTTATGGTAAAGCGTGTCATCTTCCAAAGAGAATTAGAACATCGAGCCTACTGGCCACCGACGCTAAACATGGATAATACATCGTCATGAAACGACATCTAACCCGCGTTGAACTAGACGAATCTCGTAAACGGCCGCATATAGCGCCACATTTATAAGGAAAAGACTAAAGCCCGCAATCGACAAACACATCAATGCAAAGGAGCTACACACCACAAATGACAAATAGCTCCTTCATTCAATTCCCCCTAAAGCTTTTTCTAGGGAAATTGAACTCGATGGTCCTGCCTTTCACAAAGGACTAAGGTCTTTTCACACTCCATAAGGTATTGCACATCCTGAGAAAGGCATTTACAAATACCACTCAACCATCAAGCCAGATATGGTGGCGAAGCCACAGCATACAAATCATTCCTTCTTTCACACCAAGCAGCATTTAAGTGTAGTGTTTCGATCATTTGAGTTCGTTCCCGAGCACATTGAGATTCATGGTCAGCCTGAGCCAACGACATTAAACATAGCGCTTCTTGGAGGCAACCCAAGTTTCCTTACACTTTTCTTTTCCCCGAGTGACAATTTTTCGTTGTTTTAAGTGATTTGCTTAAGTAATATTGGTTTGTCAGGGTCTAGGCCGTAACGTTATCTCGCCTCGTTGTTATTTTCAGACCTAACGCTGTAGGTATCGGGAGGATCAAGTCTTGCGATCATTACAGTCCAGAGTATCACATTTGGCTACGAGGTTCTCACGAACCGTACGCTTAATGTAGATTTTTCGGTCCTTCACCGTAACGCCGCGACGTTGTTGTCACGCCGACGCTCACACGCCGCGACGCTTAAATCGAATTCTTTCTCCGAATCTTCGCGACGCGGATTTTGCACTCCGAACGCCGCGACGCGATTTTACCGGTTCGAACGCCGCCAGGCTTGACACTCAACGCCGCGACGCCGTTGGGCATCCCATTCTCCGTCACGCCAGCGACGCGGATCTTCAACGCCGCGACGGAATTTTTACGAGTCTCTCGTCACGCCGCGACGTTGATATCCAACGCCGCCGACGCCGCTTAGTACCACTGTAACGCCGCGACGCGCTACAAACGCGACGCCGGGCTCAAGACTCCCATGTGTAACGCCGCGACGCTGCCCTCGAACGCCGGACGCATCCCGCTTAAGGCCAAGAACGGCTCATTTCGCTTCACCTCGCCCACACCACCACCAAACCCTAGCCCCTCGCACTGTTCCTCACCGGGCTCTACCGGAGCTCGTCATGTCGGCCTGAGGCCCCATCGCTCCGACCGCTCAGGCACAGAGCTCTCCTCACACACTGGGTCCTGGTCATTGTGGCATTCCCACCACACTGTGCTCGGTTCCTAGCTCTAGTATCATCTTCTAGGGTGCCACTCGACATTCACTACTGTCTAGGAGTCTTTAGGTTCAATGCTAGGTATTGCTAGGTTTATTTTCTGCTTTCAGTCATAGTTAGTTTTTTTTTTTTAGCACACTTAGTAGTTTTGGTTTGTTTGTGCACACTAGTTTGTTTTGTTTTAGTCTAAGTCTTGGTTAGTGTCCACTTCTTGTGTCACTACTCATCATGTCTTATAGGTCAACATGCCCTGTGTAAAAGGCAAAATTAAGCCTACTAAGCTCGGTCCTGCTGAGGACCTTACTCCCACTCTTACGATGTCACGCCTTGCCAGAATGCGAGTGCCGCCGATCGGTTTGGCACCATTTGCAAAAACCGATCGTTCATCAAGGAGAAGGGGTTTCATCACCCCGATGACTTTTTCCGAAAAACCATCGCACGCATGGATGGCGTGTTCAGGGCCAACCACCTCATCCAAAGAAATGATGGTGGTGCGAGTTCTACGCCTAATTCGCTCCCGGCGACTTGAAGAAAGTCGCAAAGTGGGAGTGTATTGGTCTACCATGAGTCGATCAATAGTTATTACAGTTTAGAGCATGTCCCTTCGGAGCCGCTCGGACGGCCCACGAGCATAACTCGACTACCCCGAGAGATTATACGCGCATTGACCAATGGTCTGGGTGAGTAGAAAATCATCGCAAGGGCCATGCCGCCCACTTCAAGGCCAAGCATTTGGCCTTCATTCCTGTCTGGCACCACTTCATCACGTCGCCTCATTCCGACGCACGAACGCGGTGTGAAGTGGACGCTGCTTCGCCGCGGCTCAATCCGCGCCATCTTACAGGATATACCCTTCGATGTCAAGGGTTATCGAGGATGCCATCCTCTTATAACCTGATTCAAAGATGAACTCTCAGCACCCTTCCTTATCTTGGGCTTGTGCAAACAAGCCTGGTGCCCTCGACGCGAGGCCCGGATCCACCCTATAAAGGCCATTTTGGCCAAGCTGACACACCCGGCGGCCCTCGTGAACCCGAGGGGGTCTATGATTCCTGGCCATGAGCCCTGACGAGGATGAGCCGCATGACCATCGTGCCTGCTATGGCTTCCTCGGGCGATCCCTAGGAGATACTGATAGCCCTCGTCCCACCTCCACCACCACCCCTACATCCCCTCGTGGAGGCACCCATCCAAATTCCCCGCCCGATCCTCGAGGACCCTGCACCTCACTTCTACGCAGCGCCTTCGATGCATTCCGGGGATGAGACCTGTGGAGCACCGAGTCCTCGTTCCCAGATATGGAGGCCCTCCTCAGGCCGATATGCAAGACTGCCCCGGCCAATCAAAGCATCATTCTTCAAAGAAGAAGAGTCCTTGCTTCCGTGATCGCCCAAAGCCTCATTTTCACCGCCACCACCACCTGCCATCAAGTAGTTGATCACTGTGGGAGTCCCTTTACCTCTACTTTGTTTATTGCCGCGGGGACACCTGATATTTTGTTCGGGGGAGGGGTGGTGATCGGTTTTGTTTTGTTTCGTTATGTTTTGTTTTTAATATTTGCATGTTGTTTTTGTTTCGTCGCATAATAGTTGTAAGGTCCCAAGGTAGTTTCAGCTTACTTTGCCATTTATTTTGGCCGAAATATGTGTTAGTTTGTTTGCATGTGTTAGGTCATTCTGTATATGTAAATAATTGCGTGAAGTAAAAGCATGTTGAAAGTCGAGGATCAATTTTTTTGACTCGAATTCGCTTGACATGGATGATCGGGATGCATACACCGGCCGGATGCTCTGCATCAGTTGAATAGGTGGAAAGGTTTAGTGAACCAATTCCGGGTAGTCAAGAAACTATTTCTCGATGATCCTATCACATTCACACACCACTGACCTTCAAGGTATGCATAGGTGTCGAGACCAACCACTTAAAGTTCAACAACAAACCTCGGGAGACCCAATCCATCTGGCTGAATGGGACACCCAATCAAAAGAGGATTGCCATTGAGCCCCAAAAAAAAGAAAAAAAAAAAAAAGTCAAAAAGAGTCAGGTGAGTTAGGAATATGGATCACCTAATCGAACCCGCATAACCGGCATTCTTCAGCCTAATGCCCTGCCAACCGGCTGGGAGTCATCGACTTCACCGCTCACAAGCATGGATGTAAGATGGAGTTTTCCACAACCCGGCCTCAGCCCGTCGAGCGTTCGGTGAAGTTTGAAGGGAACTTAATGCTCAAAAGTGCCTTTAACTAACTCGGGTGGGGAGTCACCAATGATCTCAAGCATAGAACACTCAACTAAAAAACCCGCACCAGTCTTTTTCCATTTCTAGGTACTTAGGAAGTTTTTAGGTGTTTTGGACAAGAAGAAAATGGGTGCTGCCTCCCATCTTTCTAGCGCTCTTCCAAATAGGTGTTTCAAACTTAAGTTCGGGGGTGCTCTGAGCCCCATGGCCATGACCGAGGTCATTCCATTATACTAGCAGGGTCACTGGGAAAGGTTATCAAGACCATGGAATTCAGACACTAGTCACTTCCACCTAGTACAACTGAGTTTTCCGAAAGTCGAACACTCGTATGCATCCTGTGAACTTCGAGCAAAACAAGAGTGCGTGAGTCACCCAAACCGATCCTCCATTTTTGTGCATGTGTAACACTGCTTTAGTGTTAGTTTCAAGATAAGCTGAGTGTGTGTGTTCTGTTGAATGCCTGCTTGGGGACAAGCAAGAAACTAAGTTTGGGGGTGTGATGAGTGTCTCAAACACTCAGATTATACCCGTCGGTTTTTCCTTTTCATGTTTTTTTATAGTAATTTCATAGTTTTGTGTGGCTAGACTCGATTGCGTTCGTTTGACGTGTGTGTACTTGAGCAAAAAAGGGCACCGTTGGAAGCGCTTTGAAGCAATGGGGGAGCAAAGAGGCGGGTCGCCACGTCATGAGACGCTCCAACGCCGCTGACGCTTCCCACGCCGCGACGCTCCCACGCCAGGACACGCTTTCCCAACGCCGCTGACGCTGGGTCAACAATGCGTAAGTCAACAATCGCCAACGCCGCGACGCTCCACGTCGCTGACGCCAATCGCCGCGACGCCTCAACGCCGCGACGCCTTTAACGCCGGTGACGCCAACTCGGTGATCCGCACTTTCATCATTTGTAAAGCACGGTCGGCTAAGAAATTAGGTACCTGGCGCGCATTTAACCCGGCGGCACGGAATTCCGCAGCAAAGTGACACATATCAAGACTGCCCGGATTTGTAATCGCTTTCTCATTTTTTGATTGGAGAATGATGTTTTTAATACTAAACATTTTCCTTCTATCACTCAGTATGTTCTAGATCTATATCTAGGGTTATGTTGAACCCTGTCATATGTTGATGGATTAAAGTTTGATCTTTATATGCTATCCATTATTTATCAATTTGTTCGCCTGGTTTATATCTATGGTTTAATTATATGGTGATGTCTACACATTGCATAATCACAATCGAGAGCCGAGATTCGAGAGATGAGGTTATCCAGGAATCTGGGTAGAGCAGCCTTCAATTGATTCGGTCAATAGAGATATTCCGATCCCTACAGTACCGGGGTTAGAACATCACATCTCAACACCGAGTCGACAGATATACCAACCTATTCGTGAGATAGGCTGGTGATATACTCGAGAGAGACACCCCATAAGTAAGATCACCTCGCCATTGACAAATTGTAAATACATTAGATAATAATATCTTGAAGAAATAATCCATTAAAAGTGACAGGGGGAGATATAACCCTAGTCTTCAATACCAGTAATACATTAGAATCAATAGCTTAGTCGAATTTCACATACTTTCTTTCCTAAAATCATCTCTTCAGATATTATCTAAAAAGGTAACCTTTGTAGTCAATACACCTGGTCCCCCGTGGATCGATATCCGTACCTGCGAGGCACCTTATTACTTGGGGCGACAAGGCAGGCCTCTGCGCACATAGGGCGCACATTTTACACACACCGTGTTTTCGGCCTGTCGTGCTCCCAAAATTTCACACTGTCCCAGCTTTGTAATCGATCAAACGGTCGTTTAAGGCCTCAATTCACCCGAATCATTAACCAAAACACTTAAATCGAAAATAAACTAAGTAGGATAAATCCCCTACCTCACCTAGTTTGTCAAAACTCCTTAAAACCGGAGCCCACGCGTAGGCCTCACTGTGTAGAGTGACTTTCCTTCTTGTCTCGACGAATTTCGACGGTTGGATCGCCCGTAATCTTAGAGAGAAGCTTGATACTCTCTCACTAAAACACCAAAAAATGGGCTACTGCATCTCCCCCTGTTTTCCTTTCACGTTTTGTCTTTCTTTTTCAATTGTAGGAGACGGCACTATTGGGTATTTCGTCTTATTATTATTTAAACAATTCAATAATGCCAATTATGTCCCCAAGCTTTGGATTTTCGACATTTGACACATATCCTGCCAGCCTACTATCATCTCTCACCATGTAAACATGTAAAAATATGCACAGATAAATATAGGTGACTTTACCACCAGATTCTGTTTTACGCACCATACTTTGATGCCTCAAAACGCGGTAAATCTTTGATCATTCTACCACCAAATTTGACGTATAGCTAGATTCGCGAGACGACGAATCTGAACTGCTTCATCATCCGAGATCTAGAGAATAAATTTTGGATTTTTTTATTGAAATTAAGATTTTGCCCTTTTTAAGAAAATTGAATTTTCTCGGGTCTTATATTCTCCCCCCCTTAAAAGGAATTTCGTCCCTAAATTTCAGACAATCACAATCACTCACATGCATATGCAACGTGCACTACATCATGCATGTAAACTCGTCATTTAAATATTAAACGACTAAACTACGTACCTTCATCCCTAAACAATAAGGATAGTGACCGTGACGTGTCTCCCGTCCCACGCTGACTCCTCCACCCATAGTGCCGCCATAGCACCTCACTAGCCTCACAGCCTCAAGGTCGTAAACCTGATCACGCCGGTCCAGCACATAAGACCGTCCCTCCTCGAAGGTCCCATCGCTGTCAACCTCAATCGGGCTCCAATCCACCATGACCGGATCCGAGCATACTTCCCGGAGCATGGAGACGTGAAATACCGGTGACACCGACATGCCGGGCGGTAACGCCCAACCTAAGACGCTACAGTGCCTACCCTCTCGAGTATCTCGAAGGGTCCAATAAACCTCGATGATAACTTCTCTTGCTTATCGAACTCGACCACTCCTCTCTTAGGCATCACCTTCAAGAAGACGTGATCCCCAACCTCGAACTCTAAGGGTAAATGTCGCACATCAGCATAGCTCTTCCTGCCTGCCGAGCCGGAGAAGATGTCGTCGATCAAGCTCACCTCTCATAAAAATTTTAATCGATCAGACCGTTGATCGAGCTCTCTCCCACTCCTGGCCTAACATAATCATGGATCTCGCATGGCTCCCATACAATGCCCTCATGGTGCCATCTCGTATACTCGCCGCCTCGGGAAGGAATTATTGTTATAGGCGACCCACCAAAGGCAAGTGCTCTTCCCAACTACACTGGCTACTTATCCAGACGGCCCTCGCAGCATGTCCTCTACCACTCAGATAGCTCTCCTCGATCAATTATCCGTCTGCGGTGAAAGTCAGACTATCGTCACCAGCCCATAAATTTCTCCTCTTTAAAAACTCTCTCCAAAAGTGCGGTCGTAAATCCTCTGGGTCCCTATCCGACACCCAGCGTGAGAGCTGGTACTCCATGTAAAATTCTGACTATCTCTAATATACAACCGGCAGAATCTTTGCAATGTGAAGGTCATCCACACGGCTAGAAAATGTGCCTCACTGCGTGGAGCCGATCCACCATCATCGATACCGCATCATGTCTCTCACGCGGTCCCGTGCGGGCAAGCGGTCACAAAATCCATCGTGACGTTGCCCCCACTTCACTCAGCCAACACCTCCACGGCTTCAAGTAGCCTCGCCCGGCTTCTCGCCACTTTCAACCTTAACTCCGTCGACACGTGAGACATCGTCGCACAAAGTCCCTTACGTGGTCTCTTCATTCCGTCCAGCAATATCACTACCTAAGATCCCGGTACATCTTCGTGCCACCGAATGCACGACAAATCGAGAGAGCGAACCCCGAGAACTTCCTCCTCTCAAGCTCACCAACTGGGAACCAAGACCGTACTTTATAATCGAAGACTACCATCCGTGTGGACTGGCCCAACCAGTCACCCATACCCACCGTACTCCGGTCCCTTATGGACACTCATCTCGTCCCGCCCCGACTCCAATCACTCAGCCAACAAAGACTGTAGCTACTTAAACTCCCCAATGTACCAGGCATGCTCGATGTAATCAGAATCCAAACCGGTCCCACGCTCTCGAGCATCCGCCACTCCCGAGCTGCACAAGCTAGACAATACTCCCGTGACTTCCGACCGAGCACATCAAACACCACATTTCGCTCTCTTACCAGGATGGTAAATTCGCAAAGTGAAGTCATAATCCTCTTAGGAACTCATCCATCCGCATTGCCTCATGTCGAGGTCCCGCCGCGTGAAAATATACTTCGACTTTATGGTCCGAAAAGATACCTCAAACTCCTCGCCATATAAGTAGCTGGCGCCCAAATCTTCAAAGAGCATCACGCCGCCAACTCCACGCCGCTGCGGATTGCCTCGCGATTATTTAACTAACGGGAACCATAAGCTACTACCTCCCTGACCGCACTAAACACATCCCATCCGGCCCTCGAGGCATCACAATACACTGTACCCGTCCCCGTCCGACTATCAAGATAGAGGCCGGCGCAAGTCTCGTCTTCTTCAACTCCCGGAATGCCTCCTCGCATAAGTCATCCTAATCAAATTTCAAATTCCTTTCCTGGTTAAACTTACTTAGTGCCATATTCGGAGAAATCCTCAATGAATATCTAATACCCAAATATTTAATCCCAAGAAACTACGTGATCTCGAAGATCGACTTCGGGCCTCTCCTAACTCCATCACGGCCCGACCTTTCCTGGGTCCACCGACACGCCCACGTCGACAATCTCACGTGTTCCAAAATCTCACCTCGCAAGCCAAAACTCGCACTTAACGAACTCGCGTACAACAACCGATGGTCTCAACAACCGTAATACAATCCTCAACACACTCATGCTCCCACTCGACCGGAGTATATCAAAATGTCATCTACGAAGACCAC
Organism: Tetrastigma voinierianum; assembly: GCA_016808115.1. Lineage (NCBI taxonomy): Eukaryota > Viridiplantae > Streptophyta > Magnoliopsida > Vitales > Vitaceae > Tetrastigma > Tetrastigma voinierianum. The sequence continues at coordinate 144,890 of JAEQBH010001524.1, forward strand.
GAAAAACTGTTTCAGATAGGGTCGGAATACCCTGGCGATGAGATTCATGAATGTCGCCGGCGCATTCACACGTAAAGGGCATCACCAGAACTCAAAGTCCCATAACGTCCCAAACGCCGTCTTAGTGGATATTCGCCTCCTAACCCTCAACCGATGGTAACCAAAGTACAAGGCCCTATTTTGGCAGACTCGCCTCCTCTCAACCGATCAACAAATCATCAATCCTCTGAATGGGTACCGATTCTCGATCAGAATCCTTTCAACTGCCGTAATCACGTACGAAGGGTCTTGTCCTTCTTCTTAGCAAATAGAACCTGAGCGCTCTACGGTGAAGTGCTCCTAGCCTAATGAACCCTTGTTCGGGCAAGAGGGGCTCCTGAACTGGGACTCCGAAGTTCCCCGCAATCTCAACCTGTGCCATCCCATGTGGAATCATGTAGATAGCGAAGTACTAGGTGTAAATCCCACACCAAGTCTACAACCCTATGCGAAGGTAATCCCGGTAGCTCATCCGAAAAAACATCCACATACCAAACTACTCAAGGTAGATCGGGTCCGGGTCTTCCGCCCTTCTGTGGCAAGGCTCTTACCAACTCCGCTAACCGTCCCGACACTCTGTGACTCGTATACGTCTCTGGGCAAAATATCATGCTTCACTCTCAAATACCACACGTGTACCGTCCCGCGTGTAAATGAACCCTCCTACGCTCACAATCAATGACGACCCTGTAGGTTGTCAGCCAATCCATCCCCAAAGATGATCGAACTCGACATGTCCACATCCCTTGTGTCCACAAGTGAGTGGAGTCCCGTGAGATCTCCAACTCAAGAACCACGATGATATCATCCCTATTTCTCGCCCTAATCCCTGTGTGGAGAACTCACATACAATGGCTCTTCTAAGGTCTCAACCTCTAAGCCCAACTTACACAACCGATGCAAAGAAATGAAATGAATGTGAAGCACCGTAATCAAATAACACTTCGCCACAAAGTAGATAGCAAAACGCACTCTCGTATAACCGGGCCGACTGGCCGACTCAACCCGCGGTGCATGGGCGCAGACACGCCCTCGAACCCCCCCGATGTCCTCGCCCGTGGGGCCCCGCCCTCCGCCTCTACCCATACCCGCCTGGCCCGTCGTGAAACGGAGGTGCCCGTAGCTCCTCGAAACCGAGGACTCGGCTCCTCCGACCAGACCGGCCAGGGAGAAATGCATCGTGATCCCTCTCCCGTCCTACCACCGACCGGGACCGTGCTATCCCGAAACCCCGGGATCCCCGTCTCCGGGGCAATCCCCTCCTCATATGTCCGGCCGCCGGCATTGGTAACACACCATCCGCCCCACTCGACCAAGAATCCCTCATTCGCCCCCCTCGCCAGATGGCCGACTCCTGAACCTCGCTGCAATCAGCCCCTCCGCTTCTCTTTCCAACTAGAAGAAGACTGACTCTCCTTCCTCTTACTATTAACACCCGCATCCCGAGTGCTCCGAGCATCCTCTATCTCTCTTTCTATGGTCAGGGCTGTCCCAACCAAGGAGTCCATATCCCGTAGGCGAAGTCCTACAATCCTGGCCCGAATAGACAACTTCAGTCCATTCTCAAATCTCCTAACCTTGGCCATGTCTGTAGCCACGTAATCATCAAAGAATCTAAGCAAATTTCTGCGGAACTTAGCCACATAATCCATCACCGTCATCGCCCCCTACTTCAACTCTAGGAACTCCTGAGCCTTCGCGATGCCTCGCGCAAGATCCTGGAAAGTGATTTACCCATGAATACCTCGAAACTCGCCGTCATCGCTCTAGATCGCCTGTAGGTCCTCGCTTCATTTCCACCATACTGGGACCCTAGCCGAACGCAACTAGTCCGACCTCGGGGTCGTGCTTAAGAGGCACTCCATAGCCTCTTAACACCTTCTCTACCCGCACGAACCAATGGTCCGCCACTATCGATTCCTCCCCGTGAATGGAGGATGATGCGCCTAAACCGGAGGTTGCTGCAGACCTCCCCCGACCACCGTTATACCAAACAGGCTATAGTCGCAGCCACAATACCTACACCCTACAAAGGCTCACTCTGGCTAGCGCCCGACTATGACTCACACGCCTCAATGCCCTCGTCCTCACCAGCCATCTACACATGTCAAATGGTAGTTAACACAATGCAAGATTCTAAGGCATAAACACCGCCTCGGCATTAATTCATTCATACACAAATAATACAGTTCATACATAGCGTCCTTGCATTCATAAGCGATGCAAGACAACCAATTCTACATGTCAAATCATTTTTTTATCCACAAAAATTTTATTTTCGAAAATTTCAATTTTTTTTCCCAAAATTTTGTCTCATTTTATTTGATTTTAGACCTTATTTTCTGGTTTATTTATTTTATTAAAAATTAATAATTTATTTTTCATTTTTCATTTTCCAAAACACTCAAATAAATTATAAAATTTTATTTGTCTAATTCTCCTTTCTTCTGCTTTACACCGTAAAACCTTATAAAACAATTTTTTCTCCCAATAAACCAAATCAATTTATTATTATTATTATTTTTTCGTTTTATCGTTAGCTCTCCTTGCTACTTCCTGCATGCAAGAGCTTGACATCGCATCAATACTATACCATAAATTTTTTTTGAGTTCAACTTTAAATTTATTAAAATTTCTTACTTTATTATTCTATAAACCAAATAAATTAATAAAAATTTATTTAATTTATTTTCTTTTTCCTACTTTTACAAACTCGTAAAACTCAAAACTTAACACATCCTGTGCTAATCACTAGCACACAAACCATCATCATATACAATACGGCATACACCATCACACAACACCATCAATTCACACACACAAAACACACATGCAAAGTGTTCTAGTTTTGTCCTGCGCCTTCCTAGGTAATCCCATACCTAAATCCTTAACATCGGTTGGCCACCAAGTGGTGATGTTCTTACTCGACTGTGGCCTAAGCCTAAGCCCCTCAAGCCCTAGGTATTTGTATGCACCTACGCCCGATACCAAGTCACTTCCATTCGGTGTCCGCTGACAACCCACAACCTACGGGACATTTCGTGGATGTCAGTAACCCGACACCACCATGAAAATCTGCAGAATCTCCTTTGTACGGTGAGCTCTACCCAAATACAAAACCCGTCCCAACCCAATCATAAGATAAAATACACATGAGTAAAAACACCACTCTAGCCCACATTTAATAATACTACAATAAACATCAACTATACACCATAGTTTTCTAAGAGTTAATAATTTATTTATACAAATATATATTAAAATTTTAGAATTCTAATACATGTAATACATCATAAACACCGTGTTACAACTTGGCTTTCTTCAAAGATTCGGGTCAGATGAGCTGCTTCTCGTGGCGCTCTCAGACTCGCAATACCAATTCTCGACAAAGGAAGCACGTCCAGCAGTGGAATCACCCTAAATGGGTTACTTCCACCTAAGTGCATATGCAAATTATCCCATGTAAACACACACTCAAGCAAATGTTTGATCCTACTTGAATGTCTAATGACTAACTCATGTCTCCGAGTTCACCGACCACACCTCGCTCTAAGCCATGTATGAGAAAGGTCTGTAACAAAGGTATTTTTTGTTTTAATTGTGGACAACCCTCCAATATAGTGGACCGACTCGATATCTATTTGATATCCTCCGATGTATATCAATCAAGCTAACTCGACGATCGATATTTTATATGGATATTACCCTCCGATATCAATGGACACACTCCGATAATTATCATTATTAGTCAACCCTCCTAAACAATTCCTTCGCTTGAAACCATCTCATGTACTCACTCCTGGTCAGTTTGGGTGCTCCCAAAGGTGCATATGGAATGCATGATGCCAATTCCAATACAATTTATATAACACATGCAAATATATATAACATGATATACTACATACCACCACACAAACATATTATGTAATTTCACAATCCATTACACCAAAAATTATCACGGGCTACTATCAACCACGAGCACTGGATTTTGAATTACCAACCAAAACACATTTTTCTCACAAATTTTATTTCATGAACACTATTCACGCGGAATGCAAAAACCCCCGGGTTGTCACCTGGCCACTCACTCTACACGGCTTCCACTTCTCGCGGAACCCGACTCCTAGCCATTTTCGGCCTCATACACATCAAAACATGATTTATGACATAATTTATACCATTAAGCACCCAAAAAAGCCCCTACAGTCACGGATTGTCCAATTGGCTCCCAAAAATTCTCAATAATTCGGTCCCAGGTTTTGGGACCGATCAAACGGTCGTTTAAGGCCTCAATTCACCCGAATCATCAACCAAAACACTTAAATCGAAAATAAACCAAGTAGGATAAATCCCCTACCTCACGGAGTTTGTCGAAACTCCTTAAAACCAGATCCCACGCATAGGCCTCACTGCGTAGAGCGACTTTCCTTCTTGTCCCGACGAATGAATGTGTTGGAATTGGCATCATGCATTCCATATGCACTAAGTGAACTGTGAAATAGTGAGTGCATAGTTGAGACTGACATTGTGTTAGGTGTTTGATGGTGTGTCTTGAGTATACGAACAGGATCAAACACCGCGAGGTGTTGACTAGTGGGCTTGACTAATAAGACAACGCCCAAATGAGTCGCACTAGTTAAGAAAATGCTGGCTCATTGCATTTCATATGCACTGGGCAATCTTAACAATAAGAGGAGTGCATGAGAGGCTTTGTGAGAGAGTTATTCTGAGGGATTGACCAATAATATTATTTATCTGAGTGTGTCCACTACAATACCGGAGGGTCCATATAATATCAATCGTTCGAGTCTTCCCAATTGATATACATCTATGGTCATTCATATAATATCAATCGTCGGACCGCCCAATCGATATACATCGGAGGGTTGTCCACAAAATAGATTATCTAGTCTTCCACTATTTATATTTGGACGGTTGTCCACGGTTAAAAAACAAATACCTTTGTTTGAAATGGTTTTCATTCATGGCATGCAATGTTTCAGGAAATAATTGGAACTCGAGGCGATGGGTGCAAGAGACCCGCTGATATCATAGTTCTCAGAGGGTAAGAGACCTCGCGTGTCACCCGGAAGTTATGTTGTCTAAAGAAGACATCACATGTTTTATACATACTGGTTGTGTGATAGAGCCGGATCGGGATTTGGGATTTGTTGCCCACGACACTCTCTGCATCAGGGTAATGGAGCAGGAGGGCTCGATACTGGGTCAGGCACAAAGGATGGGCCACAACTGGGCATATGCATGTGCGGAGACGAGCCTGAGTGACTCAGATATATTACTCAATGACATATTGAGTGATGGAGCCAATGGTGAGCTCCTGGCATATTGAGGCATGGTGAGTCGAGTCTCATTCATGGCATGTAGACATTCGTAGACATGTGTATGTTGCACTGGATGTGTGTTTGATTATGCGATCATTGCATGTGCACTTAGATGGGGAGAGTAGCCTCATAGGAGATTATCACTACCATTTGCCTACCCTGGGTCGCGGACCTCCCTTTTTCTGCACAGTCAAAGTACTTACGACCCGCATTCGACCGCATATGAAGAAAGTTTCTGATTGCTTTAATATATATTTCTGTAAATATATATATTGTATTTATTTGTATAAGAGTGATAAAAAATTAAAACCCTATGGACTATGGTTTTATGGTCATGTGCTTATATGTTTGAGTATTGATGCAGGGCCCAAGTGGGCCATTATTTTACTCGTGATATAGATTCCTGTAGGTCATGATTATCGTGGGACAGTCAAATTTGCAGTAGAGCTCCCCAAGAAAGGAGACTCCTCGTCGATTTTCGTGAGTGGTGTTGGCAAACCTCGACATCCATCAGAGTATTCCGCAGTTGATGGGTTGTCAACATACCTCTGCTTTTGGCGCCACAACAATTACCATGTCTCAAATGAAAATAACTGGTCACTTCTCGCAAGACTCCGAGGGCCGGGTTCTCGGCAGAGTTTATGATCTTATGACAGAAAATGGTAGAGGTTGGGACTTTGCTGCTATTTCGGAGGTGTTTAACGCTCAGGTTAGAGACCTAATCCTTAGAATTCCACTACCCGACATCCCATAAGAAGACTCCGTGTATTAGATTTATGATAAAAGTGGAACTTTCTTAGTCAAAAGTTGTTATAGGGCCTTTCAAGGTGAGCTCTCCTCGCAGATACCAGGGGTATGGAAACGCATATGTGCATTGAGTAACAAATTTTAAAATTCGAATCTATCGTGGAGAATCACGCGACTATCTCCCAACAAAGAACACGGCCTGGCAAGAAGGAAAGTCGATAATAGCTCAATATGTCAACGATGTTATTGCGCCGAAGAGACGACCTTCCATGTCTTCTTCGAATGTGCAATTGCACAAGCCATTTGGAGGATCTCACAACTATAGGTCCCCCCCCTAGGCAAAACGTCGGTCATAGATTGGTTGGATGCGTGTTTTAACGTTAACACCCTAGATGGGCAAGCCCTATTTGCAGCAACTTGCTGGTGGCTATGGACCCAAAGAAATGAGTGGATATGGAAACATGTGACTCCAAATTTCACTGCATACCGTCTCGCACGCAGCCAGGCGCATGCCGACACGGTTAGGCGCCATTAGCCGCCGTGCTTGGGGATCGCGCCATGTTTCCGCATATTTTTAAGTATTATGTTCAATATTTCAACGTTTGCTGACTAGTCTCTAGGAGTTGTTAATGTCTCTCGTTTTCCTCGTTTTTAATGATGGCCTAATTATAGGACATTATCTTAGTGGTTAGTGATGTTCGGTCTTTTAATTCTAAGAACTGATTCAAGGAATAAAAAGTTTTTCTTCCTTGATATAATCTTCAGCTATTCACTAAATTGTTTTTCTTCCTTCAAAGTTGTCTATGTTTTTGCAGTTGCAACTTTACAAACAACAACAATGGGTATAAGAGCCTGCTTTTCTTAAGGAACCTGTGTGAGTCTGAGAATGCATTAGATGCTATGGACATCGAAGCTAATTTTTCATCAATTGCTCCTCCTGTGTTCGACGGAGAAAATCATCAGATTTGGTCTATGAGAATGGAGTCCTACCTTGATGCACTGGATCTCTAGGAAGCTGTAGAAAAGGATTACGAAGTTCTTCCTCTGCCAGACAACCCTACAATAAATCATATCAAGAATCAAAAGGAAAGAAAAATGAAAAAGTCAAAAGCAAAGGCCTATTTGTTTGCCGCTGTTTCATCAACTATCTTCATCCGAATCATGTCACTAAAATCAGCAAAAGCAAATCCGGATCATCTCAAAAAATGTAGTATGAAGGAAATGAGAGGATCAAAGGGATGCAAGTGCTGAATTTAATTAGAGACTTTGAACTGAAGAAAATAAAGGAATCAGAAACCATTAAAGGGAATTCTAACAAACTTCTAAGCATTGCCACTAAGGTAAGACTACTCGATTCTGATCTAACCGACTCAAGGATTGTTGAAAAAAATCCTAGTAACGGTACCTGAAAAGTTTTAGGCAACCATTACAACCTTGGAGAACACCAAGGATCTGTCCAAGATTACATTGGTAGAGCTCTTGAATGCTTTACAAGCATAAGAGCAAAGAAGGGTCATGAGGCAAGAAGGAGCTGTTGAAGGGGCATTGCCAATCAAGCATCAAGAAGGAGGGAAAATGAGGAAGAAGAAGAATAAGAAGAATTTTTCTGCAAGTGGTGATGATATAGCAAACAACAATGTTACAGAAAATAGCAACAAAAACAAGATTGGAGGTCCAAAGGGAAATTATCCTCCATGCCAATATTGTGGCAAAAAGGGCCATTCTCCTTTTAAATGTTGGAGGAGACCTGATGCAAAATGCAGCAAGTGTAACCAACTTGGCCATGAACCTGTGATTTGCAAAAGTAAAATTCAATAGCAATAAGCAGATGCTCAAGTTGCTGATTAAGAGGAGGAGGATCAACTCTTTGTTGCTACTTGCTTCTCAGGCCGTGACTCAAGTGAGAGCTGGTTAATTGATAGTGGTTGCACTCACCATATGACACATGACAAGGAGTTGTTCAAGGTATTAAAAAGCATAGAGATTTCAAAAGTCAGAATAGGCAATGGATAACATATATAGCGCCAAGGAAAAGGCAATTCATTGCAATTCGCAAGTTGTTCGTGTACAAACTTATCTCCGATGTTCTCTATGGCCTTAAATTGATCAAAATCCGCTGAGTGTCGGGTCGCTTGAGCCAGAGAAAGGCTTCAAAGTACATTTCAAGACAAATACGCCGATAAAGGATGTATCCGTCAAGATGTTCAAGGTCAAGATAAGAGGAAAGTGAGCTTCACACTTAATCCATCGAGAGAGCAAGCTGTTTCTTCTCCTACTGCCAAGGAAAGTGCCACAGATATGGCACAAGGCAGCCCCCACTGGCCATCATCATCAAGGACTACTATCAAGCCAAACAAAGAAATGATTAAGAAGTGATTTATCTCATGAAGATATCTTCCTGCATTACAAGTGCATGCCAATATGGAAAGCAACATAGACAACCTTTTCCAAGAACAACTTGGAGAGCAACACAAAAGCTTCAATTGATTCACACTAATCTAGCAGGACCACAAAGAACACCTTCTCTCAAAGGTAGCCTTTACTATATTGCCTTCATTGATGATTTTACAAGATTATGCTGGATTTTTTCCTTAAAATTCAAATCATAAGTGGCTGGAGTGTTTTGGAAGTTCAAGAAAATGGTGGAAAACCAAAGTGGCTACAACATTCAAGTTCTAAGGTCTGATAATGGAAAAGAATACACCTCAGAAGAATTCAATTTATTTTGCAAGGAAGCAGGCACCAAACACCAGCTTACTACACTCCACAAAAAAATGGAGTTAGTGAGAGAAGAAACGGATATATACTGGAAATGACAAGATGCATGCTCCACGAGAAAAACTTACCAAAGCAATTATGGCCGAGGCGCAAAATACATCGGGCTTGAGCTCAACAAAGCTCCGCCACATGGGTGGAAGAATAAGACACACCATTTGAAGCTTGGTACGGATATAAAAACCACCTCTTAAATTTCCTTAAAGTGTTTGGTTGTTTAGCCACCTATGTTCCTCAGGTTGCTGTGATAAACTAGACAAAAAGGCAATACAAGTGCATCTTTTTGTAGGCTACAACACAATATCTGGGGCATACGTAGTCTTTCACCACAAACTAGGAATATTATCATAAGAATGAGATGTGTACTTAGAAACAAGAATGGAATCGAGACTTTGCAGGACTCCTAAATCAAGCTTCAAATCAACAAAAGCTATATAAACTTTCCTGTTGGAAGTGTCAAGGGGCAAAGAAATCAAGATTGGAAAAAGGAGATAGTGGATAACATTCCAGTTAGAGGCACTAGATTGCTTTATGATATTTATCATAGATGCAACATCAAGGCCAGGAGCCTACAGCCAAGAAAATGATAAAAATGGATGGTAGCAATGAAGGAGGAGCTACACATGATCGAGAAAAATAAGACATGACAGCTTGTCAACAAACCTCAAGATAGAAAAGTTATTGGAGTCAAATGGGTGTTTAGAACTAAGCTAAATGTTGATGGCTCCATCAACAAGCACAAAGCACGACTTGTGGTTAAAGGCTACGCTAAAATTTTTGGAGTGGACTACTCATTCACATTTGCACTAGTGGCTAGGTTAGACACCATTAGGTTGCTTCTTGCTATTGCTGCACAAAAGAGCTGGAAAGTGTACCAGTAAGATGTTAAATCAACATTTCTAAATGGTTTTTTTCAAGAAGAAATCTTTGTTGAACAACCTAAAGGCTTTGTGAAGAAAGGAGAGGAAGACAAAGTTTATCTCCTCAAGAAGGCTCTCTATGGATTGAAGCAAGCTCCAAGATCCTAATACAGTAGAATTGATGATCATTTGCTAAGTTTAGGCTTGGTAAAAAGTCTATCTCGAATCCACTTTAAGCATCAAGCACTAAGAAGGTGATAACCTTTTATTTCTTTATGTTGATGATCTCGGTGACTCCTGAATAATGCAGCCTTGATTGATGAATTTAAGCCGGAAATGATGAAAAGTATTTGAGGATAACTGATCTTGGATTGATGACTTCTTATTTTCTCGGAACGGGAGATCAAGCAAAGTCAAAATGAACTACGATCAAAAGAAGTATGCCAAGGAAATTTTAAGAAGTTTCATATGGAATGTATGTCAATGAGTACTCCTAATCGTGTGAAAAAGTTGAGCAAAGAAGATGGAACTGAAAAGTGGATGAGCACACTTTAGAAGTTTGATTAGGTGCCCTTGATTTATCTTTAAAATGTAAGACCTCGACATCTTTAATTGTTGTGAGTATTTTATCTCTTGCTCATGCACCGTGCGCAGTCATACTTGAAAGCTACTAATGTGGGTGGTTAGTATACATCAAAGGTACAATCAATCTTCGGCATCAAGTTCAAGAAAACAAGGAGTTCAAGTTGCTCGCTTCAATAGTGATCAAGGGTGATCTTATTATCGACATGAACAAGACTTCGTGTAGTACGCTTGCCTGATCGTGAGTTTTTCTTCTTGAAGTGAGCTCTAAGAAATGAAACAATAGCTTAATCTATTGTCAAGGCAGTTTGTTGTCAGAATCTTTGCTGTAAAATCAAGCTTTGTGGCTGAGAAAGACATTGAGGATCTTCATCTTGAAAGTAAAAGAAGACACTAAGATCTTTGTTGATAATCAAGCTGCAATAGCTATTTCCTACAATCCAGTTTTTCATGGGAAAACTAAACATTTCAACATCAAGTTGTTTTTCTTAAGAGAAGTGCAAAATGATGATGTTGTAACTCTTGTTTATTGCAAAACAGAAGAGAAAATAGTTGACGTCTTTACCAAAGCCTTACCAACTAGCAAGTTCGAGTTTATGAGAATAAAACTTAGTGTTTGCAGTCTCTAAATCAAGAAGGAGTGTTAGCTACTGTGCTTAGGACTACTGCCACGTTTCCAGCTATTTTTTAAGTATTCTGTTTTTGAATATTTCAATGTTTGTTGATTAGTCTCTAGGAAGTTGTTAATGTTTTGTTTTTTCTGTTTTTAATGATGGCCTAATTATAGAACATTATATTAGTGGTTAGTTATGTCCAGTCTTTAAATTCTAAGAATTAATTCAAGGAATAAAAAGTTTTTCTTCCTCGATTTAATATCATGTTATTCACTAAATTGTTTTTCTTCCTTCAGTTGTCTTGTTTGGCAAATGGTAACTTTACAAACAACAACAGCGCCAGTTGCCAATGACAAGCCTCAACATGGATTTCATCAACTGCAGGAGATGTGGCTTGGACCAAGCCCCCCAGAGGTCGGATGAAGGCTAATGTGGACGTTGCAATTTTTGAGATGCAAGGGAGGATAGGTGCTGGTTGCATCATTCGAGATTCGGGTGGAAACATGGTCATGGAGGTGTTCGACAAACATCATGGGGGCCTACCCAGTCCGGGAGGCGAAGGCGTTGAGCCTAAAAGAAGGGGCTATCGTGGCTCAAACTGAAGAAAGTGAACAATTGCATTGTCGAAACTGATTCATTGCTAGGTATGGAGGCTCTAAATCATACTTGTAATCGCTCTCCTTTTCATTTAATAATCAATGACTGTAAGCACCTTATTCGATCCCTTGATTAGGTGTAGGTTCGATTTGTTTGGCGTTCTGCGAATATGGTTACTCATTTTTTTTGCTAAAGCTTCCTATTCCTTGTCAAAACCATTGGATGGGGAACCCACCCCACCCCCACCACCCCCCCTTAATTCATTTCACATGCACTGTTAGTTGATAGTATTAAAGTATATGTAAGGTTTCTTTTTATTGACTTTATGCTATTACTATTTTGCTCTATATATATATATATATATATATATATATATATATATATATATATATATATATATATATATATATATATATACAATTTCACAATAATATGCAAATCTCTTTTCATAATATGGTATTAGATCAACAAGCTTAACCAAAAAAAAAAAAAACCCCAACCCTAGAAATGTCTATGAGATAGAAAATGTTCGCTCTCACACTCCGCCTTCGCTAGCCCTTATTCTCGCATGATCATTATTCTTCAATGGTTGAAGAATCTTCTTCCACCATCGGTGTCGTATTTGCTCATCGCTCGCCTTGAACGACTGATGGCTGCCTCCAATTTAATTGCTCTCAATGCTCACGCTCAAGCACAACTAAAACTCATAGCCACGAACTATTCTCGTGATGTGGCGCCTCCACTCCGTGATCTCTCCTATTCAAAAGGATTACTTAGATTCGTTGGACAATGATAACTCTGCCCGATGTCATCCCCCTCCCCAAATCCAAAACATATTCTCTAGCTCAAACAAGACCAATTTCTTCTCAATGTAATTGTTGGGTCTATTTCTGCCACTCTAGTGCAATTTATCTCTACCTCCACTTCTCGTACTGCATGGACTACTCTTGAACAGATGTATGCCTTTCCCTTGCACGCACTGATCATGCCCCATATCTAAAATCTTGCCAATCCTCAGTAAGGTAATTGGACTATTACCAACTATATGCAAGATGTCAAACACAATATTGACTCTCTTGCCCTTATGAATGTCTCTATTGACTTTGATGAGCTCTCTATCCATGTTTTGAATAGACTTAGCCCAGCCTACTCACACATATCCCATGCCCTATAAGCTCGGGACACTCAAGTTACTTTTGAGGAATTGTTTGAGCGACACACATTAGTCTAACTAAGAATTTGTTCTTTCTTGCATCGCCTAAATTCTTAACTCCGACCACTCCGCTCTTAGTTACCTCCCGACACCCTTCATCACATCGTCAATCACACAACCATGGAGGACAAAACCATAGCCGATCTCAACAATCATGGCCCATACCTAACCGTCCCCCCCCCCCCAACCAACTACTCCTCCATTGTCTCCGTGGCATCCATCCACGACCCAAATCCGAGCATAGCGCACTCCGGCGCTGGTCAAATTGCATACTTTTCTGTGAGTGTAGTTATCTATCCACATTGACACTCGCATCTCTTCTACCTCCCCCGCTCTGAGCTTAGTGCTTCGACCACTACATCCCATGCCCACTAATCAATCCATTACTCTAATTATAGTAACTCATCGATTGGTCATTGATTCAAGAGCCTCTCACCATGTGACCATGGATCTTGCTACTCGTTCTTTCAAGGAAATGATAACGCTCTAACAAAGTTCTTATTGGTGATGGTATAGGTTTATCTCATTACACCACTCGGCTCTTTCACCCTTACCTCTTTCCATAATTCATTATTATTCACCAAATGTGTTACATGTGTCAAGAATGTCTAAAACCTTATTTCCTGGCCTCCACCCTTTGTAAATAGTTAACCTTATATAAATGTCCTATTTTTTTACTCTTTCTTTCAGGTGCAAAATTGTCACACGGGGGTCACTCATGGAGAATTTTTATCCCTTCGGTCCTTTCTCGCGACCCATGGTATAACCCATCTCACTACACTTCCCCACACTCCTGAACATAATGGGTATTTTGAAGGCCGACATCTAAGATATCGTCGAAACTGTTTCACTCTCCGTATCGTGCATCCATCCTCAATCTTCCTCGGACGATACATTTGCTACGACTGTCTATTTAATAAATCAGAATGCCTAAAGTTGGTCTTTCCCTTGGTTCCTATTTTGAAAAGTGATTCAACAAAGCTCTTGACCCATCTAAACTCTGTGTCTTTGGTTGTTTATGTTTTCCTTGATTGTATCCCTATTCTTCCCACAAACTCGATCCCAAATCCAATCCTTGTGTCTTTCTCAGTTACTCCCTTACTTAGAGTGCCTTTCTCTGTTGTGACTACCCTCAAAAAAAATCTTTACGTCCTGTTATGTCAAGTTCAGGGAAAGTGTATTCACATTCAAGGCCTCTCCACTTCCACCACCGGTGTGATAGACAGACAACCTCGCATTCCCCGTCATCGCTCACCTCGTGCGCCTATCCACCGCCTCTTCCCACCCATACCATCGACCTCACCCGAATCAAGGCGCTCATTACTATCCCCACCACATCCCGTCGAATCTGCGATTCCTACCCATACCGTCGACCTCACCCAAACTATTGCACTCGTCACCATCCCCCCACCCGCCCCTCCCTGGGTGGAACGTGATCTCCCCGGTCCCTAAAAATCAGCATCCGTCCTGTAACTATTGTGCTCATCCCCATCACCTCACCTTGACCCAAGCCTCCCATCGACCAAAGATCCCCGACACGACGACCGCATCCTCGAATTGGCCGACCCCACTCCGTCCCTCCCCAAAACCGGCTAGATTGTCGGGTCCAAAGACTTTACTACCCTCACATAGCCATACCCCAACCCTTACCCATCCCCCCCCAACTCTAATTTGTCCACCTTTCTCCTCTCCCCACTAAACCATCATCCCTCAGAAACCTCGGTCGAAAAATGCTACCATCAAACCCAATCTCGAAATATGGTTCACTCACCGATTAAAGGCCCAACAAGGCTATTTTGAACCTTATTTATTGTAGGTTTTGAGCACTTTTTGTGCACTAATCGGCTTAATTAACCCAATTGGCACATTAAGGTCCTTGCTATGCTACTGATCGCATTTTGTGGAAAAATTTGCAGTTTTTGCGAGCTAATCGTGCCAAAAATTTCAAGTCGGCTAGATCATAACAAATCCAAGCAAATTCAAGTCGAACTTAGAGCTGCAGGTCAGAAATCAGAAGGAAAGAGAAGCAGAAAACATAAGAAATATGACCATAACACAAATTTTCGTAGGTTGCAAAATTTGCCTCCTGCCACTATTCACCTTTCATGCCACTGTTCACCTTTCCTGCTTTTTGACGTTTTGACCTTTTTGTTACATTTTTTTGTTTCTTCCCAATTTGTCCCTTGTAATAACTTTTGCTTTTGGTTTCTTTGGTATTTTGTAAAGGGGGTTTGGCTACAAAAGCCCCAAACAAGCACCGTGAACGAAACCCCTTCTTCATTAATAAAATTAGCTGAAATCTTCGCAGTTCCCCGCTTCTTTTTATTTTCCTCTACTTTCTCCCATTTTCTCTCCCTTTCTCTGTTGCCAAACACTCCTTGAGGATGACAACTCAAGGGATGGTTGGCTAAACCCCCTCCATCCTTGAAGAGGAGGGCTACTAGGCAATGGTTTTGAGGTAACCGTTGGTTCTCTATTTTTAACGCAAGTTTTTATTGGCATTTATGTTCCTATTTCTCACTCTAGGTTAGAACCCCTTTGATGTGCCTTGATTGACTAGTATTTGGCAATCTTTTAGGGTTCATTGGATGCTTATTGCTAGATCCACTGAGATTTATTAGTTGCCTTCATTTGTTAACACGTAAGGTAGATCGTGGAGGACATGCACCGTCCGAGCATTAATGCTCAATAAATGCTATGTTTCAAAAGGAAAATTATTAGGATTCAGTTTTTATAGCCACGCGAAGAAATGGACCAGAGAACCCCTCAGTGACCTTTAGAACCCAAATCCAGCAGCTTGACACTTCAAGGATACTTTTTTTACATTTTATTTTATTTAAATTTTAGTTTTCCAAACAATACCCCTCACTGCTTTTATCACCACCTTAAATCCAAACCAGTTCACCATTTCGCCTCTCACCGGCAAGTCATTTGTCAAGAAAACCCATCCCCTCAGAAACCCGATCCTAAAACCACTATACTGCAGTAACATTGCTACAGCAGTAAGAGGTTTAGGTTTATAAATATTTTTTATTCTTAGCACCAAATCTCTACCTTGTGCATGCTACGATTTTAGCGAATCAACCACCATAATTCCAACTATCACTGAACCCTGCATTGTTGCCCAAGCTCTCTAAGATCCCAAGTGGGTTTAGGTGATGCATGAGGATATGATGTTCTTATCCGGAACAATACTTGGCTCTAGTTCCCCTAAGACCGGGGTAGAATACAGTGGGCAACAAACAAAATCCTGACAGCTTTATTTCATGGTATAAAGCTCACCTTATTGCTAAAGGCTTCCACTAACAGTAGGACATTGACTTTCACAAGAATTTCAATCTCGTGATGAATCCCATCATCCGTCTGTACTGTGCTTAGCATTGCACTCAATCGTAAGTGGGGAATTCGCTAACTTGATGTAAATAATGTCTTTCTTAATGGGCATCTTCTGGAGGAGGTCTATATGGTGTAGCCGTAGGGCATACGACACGCCGATTATTCGCATCATGTGTGTCGTTTACAGAGGGCTATTTATAGGCTTAAATAAGTCTCGCCAAATTGGTACCGTGAGCTCGCTTCCTTTCTCTCAGCTCTCTCTCTCTAGCCATTACATCCCGTGTGTGACTGCTCCTCTTTGTTTACTCCTGCGTAAATTATCTTCCTAATTTATGTCGACGAATCGATTATTATAAAAGGACCTCTTCACTTCTGCCGGCAATATTATTCGACAACTTGACTCTAAATTCTCCACAAAGGATCTGAGTATTATCTTTCTTCAAAGTGGAGCCGAGGTTTCGCCACTTCAACCCGGGCCCTACTATCTCAACCAAAGTATGTTCTTGACCTTCTGAGCAAACATAATATGCTAGACTCCAAACATGTCTCTACCCCGCTTGCTGTGGGTACTTCTTTGACTACTACATATGGTACTACGCCAGTCAATGCCACCATGTACCGTCAGGTGGTTGGTGGCTTCCAACATCTCCGGATGACTCAACTGGATATTTCATTTGCCATGAATAAACTCTCCCAGTTTATGCATGTGCCCTCTAAACACCATTAGGAGGCGGTCTAACGTCTGCTTCGTTATCTTAATGGCATGAGATTCTTTGGTATCCAAATTCTTGTAGACACTCCTTTGACACTGCATGGTTTCTTTTATGTGGCCTAGGCTGATAACCCAGATGATCGTACCTCCATTGGTGCTTTTCTTATTTTCCTTGGTGTTAATCCAATTTCCTAGAGTTCTACAAAGCAATGCACTATTTCTCATTTTTTCACTAAGGTTGAGTGTCAGGCCTGCGTAACATCGCTACCAAATTGCAAATGGGGTAACCAATGTCAGTTTAAACTTCGCCTAACGCGCATTGCCGCCCCCACCTCGCTGTGACAACCTCGCGCCACTTATCCCTTCCGCTAATCCTATATTTCATTCTCGCATGAAACACCTTGCGATTGATTATCATTTTGTTTATGACCTTGTTCAGTGGTCTGAGCTGCATGTTGTTTATGTCTCCGCTGGTGACCAGCTTGTTGATGCACTTACCAAATCTCTATCTCGGTCTCGCCTCTTTTACCTATGTAACAAGATTTGTGTTCTTTCTAGCACACTATCTTAAGGGGTCATATTAGAGTATATTTAGGGTTTCCTTTTATTGGCTTTATGATATTATTATTTTGTCCTTATATTGGTATATTTATATACACCTCAACTCTTTCAATAATATGCAATTCTCTTTCATAATAGACAGTTCTTATTAATAATATAAGCTTTATGTTTCCTAAAAAAAAAAGGTATGAATACAATCTTTTATAATTGTTTTTAAAGTAAGAAAATATGCAATCCCCTTATTTGGTTTAATATAAGGGTGATTTTGATGCGTCCACATGCATAGCTCAATTGGTAGAGTGTTCAAAGTTTAAAAAATGCAGGGCATCCAAGATGGGGAGAAGTCCTAGATTCGAGTCCCAATAGGGATAATTTACTATATTGTAACAAAATGCTTAGTTGTAAAAAAAAAAGACGATTTGATTAAAAGACCTTTTAAAAATTTAATTTCGGAAATTGAACCTTGATCAACTTTTTACCTCACTTTAAAAAAAAAAGCATCCTTATTGTTTTCTTATAAAAAAATCCTTCCATTTAAAAGATACATATAAATACACAAAATAGTAAAAAAAACTTTTTGGTTTAAAATGGGTTATTTATCAAGAAAATGGATAGGAAGAGTTAGATTCACAAATTTTGAATTATTTGAGATTTTTAAACAAATATTTCATATAATTTGGTTCACCAAAATTTGTAGCATTTACAATAACATCCACCATTAAAAAAAAACAGTAATATGATCCTTACTACTACTTTATTAGTGGATTTAGGGTCAAGGCCCACCCATATGTCTCCATAATTAAAAAATTAACTTTGGAGTTTTTGAAACCGTTTGTTTACAATTTTTAAAAACTGTTTTTTGTTTTCAAAAATCAAGAAAATAAGGAAAATATGTTTGGTTTCAATTTTTTCATTTCTAAAAATACAAAAAACACTCCACTCAAAAAACAATAAGAGTTTTCAGATAATATTAAAATGATGATGTTATCTATATTTTTAAAAACTGTTTTCAAAAATAAGAACCAAATAGTTCCTTTATTTTTTCCAAAATTGGGTGGGGATATTAGATATATTGCACAAAGATTAAAAAGCATCTCCAATTATATGATATAATATGTGGTATACAAGTATGACATTGAATTGCAGAGTTGAAGGAATCTACCTTAACACTACATGGGTACTTGTTTCCCATATGTTGGATTAAAGCAACACTAAGTGCATTTCTGAGAACTGTTGCTTAATTCAATATGATAAAGTGGAGAGAGCATCATTTTATCTACATGGATTGTCTTCTTCATCTTTTGGAAATAAAGTGAAAAGCAGATCTTTGTGTTCATTCCCCATTTACCCAACAAAATATCAACTTAATTGAGACTTCAAACAAAAAAAAAAAAATATATATATATATATATATATATATATATATATATATATCCTGAAGCGAGCTGGTTGGATATTTCTTTTTTTGTGGGGGAGAGATTTATATTTTATACCATGCATGAGGTTATCTTAAGCCCATTTTAAGTAATTTTGTTTTAAGACAAAAGATATATATATATATATATATATATATATATATATATATATATATATATATATATATATATATATATATATATATATATATATATATACTTTGCTATATATATATATATATCCGGCTCTGTAATATCTAGCACTTAATCATTATGCTAAAATGAAATCTTTGACCTTGAGGGGGTTGGTGTATGAGGTAGATGAACTTGAATCTTAATCAAGGTACTTTTAATTATTTAATTATTTTTTAGTGGAAAAGTTAAGTGGAATAATATTCAAATGTGTTAGGAAGCATATGACCAATTTTGGTTCAAGGAATTTTGCTATATCTATACATGATATATGCCAACAAAATAATTATGTTCATTAACTAAACTGATCAAAATATATACAAACAATAATTAGTTGTACGTTTTAACTTAGGTTTTCGGTTTATTAACTTCATGATTAGGATATTATTGAGATTGATCTTTTAAATCAATAATTTATTAAATGATATATAAGTTTTAGAATAAACTAATTGGTACTATATATCAATACCAATTGTTTCTTAAAATATGAATTCATTTAGCTTAAACTTTTGATTAAATCAAAAAGGCAAAATACTGCATCTTAAACAATATCTAATTAATAATAATAATAATAACAATAATATAAGCTTTCCTTCAAACATTGTAGAAGCTTTCAAAGCCTTTCTTAAAAACTCTATCTCCAGAGCATCTGATCCTATTTCCTTTTTTTTGAAAGCTGGTCCTATTTCTTTTAGAAATCAAAATTTCCATCTATCCAAACATACCATAAATAGAATAATTCTTTTAATAATAGATGAGTTCAAGCTCTTGAGGTCTGAGTCGTCTGACTTAGCAGTCAAAGGGAGGACAAGTATATGAAAGTCTCAAACTCGAGTTTTTATAACAACATAATATTACAATGATATAATACAAAGTGATCGATAGATGTCAAGAATAATAGAAGAGTTTGCTTAACTCCAAATCATTTGTGAGAAAATTTGATAAGTTCACATCTTTGAAGGGTATCTTTCAAACCCTTATAAAAATCTTCAAGTCATAGGAATATATCCATAGTGCAAGCTAACTCCAAGATAACTTTCAAACAGTGGAGAAAAGATATGATCATGAGCAGTGTCATGTTGCCTGCCCTTTTCTTCTTTTTTTTCTTTCTCTTTTTTCCTCATTATATCATCCACCTCCAAACAAGCCCTATATAAATCCTCCTCCCTTTGCAGTGAAGAACTCACCAAACCATACATATATTTCCCAACAAGCAACAGAAAGCACCAAAAGAAAAGAAAAAAAAAATGGATTCCCATCAGCTGAGAGCCATAAGAAGAAAGCTGGTCATGACACCAAAGGTTAAGCCAACCCCACCTTCTTCTACTGCTTCTAAGGGTTTCCTCATGGATCCTTCTGCAAATCATCTCCAGATCAAGAAGAATCAGATCTCGGTTTTCCAGCCTAATTTCGACACCAATTCATTTTATTTCACAGACAGCATATATCCTGATGATGCAGGTGTGGATGCCAAAGCTACAAGCTATATATCAAATGTTCAGGCTCGTTTTAGGCTCGACTAATTAGTCAATCGATCGATAGCTGCAGGTTTTTTCGAGTTCAATTGTTCACTTCTCTCCCATTAGAACAATATCACTTCTGATGTACTTGTTTGTGTATCCATCTGTACTATATATGCTCATATATGTTCATGAGCTTCCTAATAAAGTATTTAAGTGATAATATTTTCCGGTGATATGGAAATGGGCAGTGGGACAATGGAGGTAGAAGCTCATTTAATGTAGTTATGGGGTTTTTGATTGGGTGTGTTTGGATCATGGGAATGAAGAGGTGGAATGAGAATATCATTACTCCTACCCATTCCCATGTTTGGATGAAATTTAAGCAAGAGAGAAAGGAATGAAAACTAATTTAAAAGGGAATCAAATTCCACTTCTAAATAGGATTTGGATATAGGTGGTGTTTTGATTCACCTTTCTCTTCTTTTTTTTGACAACTATTTATCGTTTCCCTTAAAAAAACATAAAAACTTAAAATTACTTTTTTATCTCTAACTTTTGTTCATCAAGCCTCACAATTTCAATTAATAATCTAAAGCATTTTTTAAAAGCTATGTGATTGAAAATCCAAAAAATTGTCTTTGATGTGTTTTGAATTTTTTTTATTCACCTTTTTTTGTATACATTAGCATTTTATTTTATCATTAAGTTTATAATCATGATAAAACATTTTTATAAAACTAAGAAATGCATTTTTATTTTATAAAAACTAAGAAATGCATTTTTAACATTTTTATTTTATAAAACATTTTTATTTTATCATTAAGTTTATAATCTTGATAAAACATTTTATCAAACTATTACATAAAAACTAAGAAATGCTTAGTAACAGTTCTTGAAAATTATTTATATATTAAAAATAATTTTAATTTCTAATATTTTATTTTTAATCATGAGTATAATTATTTTTTTTCAATGAAAAAAATAGAGAATAATTAAAAATATTTTATCTAATAATAAATGACGTTTTAAAAAAAAAGGTTCTAAAAAATTGCATTTGGAAGTTATTTTTTGAAATAATTTTACATTTTTCTTAGAGAAAGAAAAATAAAATAAAGATTATTTAAAATGATGTGGTATGGTATTATTGTCAATTTATTTCTTTTTCATTCTAATTCCTAGTATTACCAAATTGTGGAATGTAAATAAACAATTATTCCCATGTAAGATTCCTAAACTAATCCAAACACTAAGAATTGAATCAAATTATCGATTCCATTCCATGAGAAATAAGAATGGAAATGCATTCTTCGTTCACATTCCTTGTTCCAATGTACATACCAAACACACCCATACGATTTATGTGTTATGGAATCAGCACAAAGCACTGAATCGAGATTGAGACAAAGTATGTGGCTAATTAACTAACATCATCATTCATAAAGTTTATTCGACCTTTGCTAGAGTACCTTTCAAATTATTCTAAGCTTATTAGCTATGGATAATCTGATCCCTTTATCTATTTCATGAAATTGTGGTGGTATTTAAGCAGAAAATTTCTGCTGCATATCATATCGATTTTTGGATTAGTTTTCTGTGGAGGAGCTTATGGTGGGATGGGTTTCAAGAAACTAAAGGATTTCAATATTGCAATGCTTGGGAGACAAACCTGGAGAATGGTAATAGATACTTCCTCTTTGGTGTGCCGCATTTTCAAGGCCAAATATTTCCATTCTACATCATTCATGGATGCAGGTTATGGGTCCAGCCATCGCCCTCATATGGCGCAGTCTTCTTGCAGCCCAACCAATGATACGTGCAGGGAGCTGGGTTCGTATCAGGGACGGTACCTCTACATGTACACAAATGGAACACAACATGGCTGCCCTCAAATGAAAATGGGTTTGTCACTTCTGCAGTACCTGAGGGCTGGGTTCTGGCTAGAGTTTATGATCTTATGACAGAAAATGGTAGAGGTTGGGACTTTGCTGCTATTTCGGAGGTGTTTAACGCTCGGGGATAGGGACCTAATCCATAGAATTCCACTACCTGACATCCCACAAGAAGACTCCATGTATTGGATTTATGATAAAAGTGGAACTTTCTCAATCAAAAGTTGTTATAGGGCCTTGCAAGGTGAGCTCTCCTCACAACTACCAGGGGTATGGAAACGCATATGGGCATTGAAAGCACCACCGAAAATTCGAAATCTAATGTGGAGAATTGCTGCTGACTATCTCCCTATAGCAACACGGCACATAAGGAAGGAAATCGATATTAGCCCAATATGTCAACGATGTTATCGCGCCAAAGAGACGACCTTCCATATCTTCTTCGAATGTGAAATTGCACAAGCGATTTGGAGGACCTCCTGACTAGGGTCCCCCTTGTTTACACATTGATTAATTTCTTGAAGGATTGGCATTGCTAGCCATTTGTTATTTTATTCTGTGGATTGGCCTTGCTGCCAAATAGTTGCTTACAATTACAGTAGATTGGCAAAGCCACCCAAATATTACTTATTGTATTATTCCACAGGTCATTCACAATCCTAAAAATTTTAGGTAATAAGGCGTGGTTTCTGAGTTTAGATTGGAATCATGGCGAAAGTTAACCGGTCCCATGATTAAATTGATAGCGGCGAATTATTCATTATGGAAGTCCATGATGGAGGATCTCCTCAATTGTAATGATTTATATGATCCTATTGAGAGAGATAATGCCTGTGACATCCCAAAATCCAGAGGTCCGTTGATCACCCATCAACCCGTGGAAAACCTGTGGATTATCGAGTAACCCGATCCCACATCGCATGTCCCATTTATCGGGATCCATAATTTAACAAATATCGGACATAGTCTCCTTTATACTGGGAGCTCTATCCAATTCCCAACCTATACATTATACAATCACATGACCCATATGGGGCCTATAACACAATGACCACACCGGGTCCATTTATGAGTAAAAATTACAACTCTTTTACATAAAAATTACATATGAGTTCAATTCACTCATTAATACATTAGTACATGTCAAAATGAATTTACTTCAAACATTTTACAAAAATGATTACAAAACCCTGGCTCCGACTTTTCTTAACTCGTGGCTCAGGATGAACGACCCATCGGCATATTTCCCGCACACAGTGTTATCCCATATAAGGTGAGCCCTTTAGTAAAGTAATTCCTATAGAGCTACTCCCACCTAAGTGCGCATACGATGTGCCTTAACAATCACATTCACATCACAATTCCAAACAGGAATATGCAATCCTAAGTTGGAATTCTACATGTTATGCCATGAAATGAGATGAGACTGCTCGTACCATCCACACACGAGTCTTTATGGAAGCTCCCATTACCAGAGTCTTTGCAGTCCACCGCATACGATGCCCATGTGTGATAAAAACCGTCATTGATGGATTACATCCAATGATCCTTTTTAAAACAAAAGTCATGTTTTATAAACCAAAACCTTTTGGATGTCGTTTCTCGAATGATCATTTCATTTATAAAATCATTGTGTCTTTTATGGGGTGTGTGTTTGGAGCCTGACATATGCCGTCCCTCACACCTGTTTCCACCTGATCATCAATCATGATCAATCGACCATGAGATATCTAATCCTTTGCCTGCCTGGTTTAGGTTATGCAGCTGTTGGGACTCTCCGATGGTTTTAAAAACTACCACCCGATCGCAATTGGTGATTCAGATTCTGGCAATGTTCTTTGCGCCGCGATCGGTGCTCCGTGAATACGATGCTCATTATGTTGATCTCATATCCACGTGTGGAATCATTATGAATATAAGCCATACCGTTATATGTACTGCGGATGAAGTATATTCTGTGCCTCAAGCCTAATTAAATATTCTGCTCTCCATCTCATCAATTCGACCTGTCTCTTTGCCAAACCATGGGCAGTGCTATCTACACGTCAGATAATACCTGTTCTGGGGCAAATGCGAATAAGTGCTGACGACAATCTCCGCTATAATTAAAATGAGCTCAGGTGTGCTCAAGCCTAATGCAAACACCCATGAGTCCATCTTCAGCTGATTTATTTGAGTTTTCAGATAAAATGATCTTCTAACAAAATGTTCACCTATGTCTTAAGTTTCCAAAGCTCACTGATCAAGTCATTTGGACCTTTAAATTAGGAGATAAGGCCAAAACATTCCAGACTACTCCTGATTAGTTTCTAGGGGCAGTATTGTGTAAAACCCGAGAAAATTCTAATTTTCTGAAAATGGGTAAAATGGTAATTTTAGTCAAAATCTGGAATTTTTCTAAATCTCGGATGATGAAACGGACTTCACCGTTGGAATCATCTCACGGAATCTAGCTACCATGTCAAATTTTGTTGAATTCCGAGACAGTCGGGAATTTGCACGTATTTCGAGGTAATTGGACAAATGAGTAAATGACAAGTGGCATGAAGTCCCACACCACATGGATACATGCAGGTAGGCTACGTGTCTAAGGAAAGTGGTCTTGCATGAGGGTAAATGTTAGTGGATGCTAGGTGTCTTGGATAGCCTTTGCATGAGGAATTTAGTGGGAAGAAAGTGGGTTAGGAGACAAGTGGAAAGTAAGGTGTCAAGAGACTTAGGATGAACATGCTCTCTAAATAGATCAAAACTGATCTGGTGGAAAAGGAAAAAGGGGAGAAAGAGTTCTTAAGTTCTGAGGGAAAAAGAAAGAGAGAGTTTTAGAGAGAGACTCCACCTTCTCTCTAAATTTCCTGAC
The DNA here is from genome assembly GCA_016808115.1 of Tetrastigma voinierianum. Lineage (NCBI taxonomy): Eukaryota > Viridiplantae > Streptophyta > Magnoliopsida > Vitales > Vitaceae > Tetrastigma > Tetrastigma voinierianum. The sequence continues at coordinate 170,084 of JAEQBH010001524.1, forward strand.
GATCGAATCGGCGATTTCAGGCGGAGCAAGAGGAAGAGTTCATCCTCACGATAAGGGCTTTGCATAGAGACCGGAATTGAGGAGTTTCGACAAACTCCAAGAGGTAGGTCTTCTCCTACTTTGGTTACTTTCTACCCTAAGGGTTGTGTGGTGGTTGTTTTGCCCTAAGGGGAATGTTTGGTTGTATTTTGAACAATGGGAAGCTGCCACATTGAGGTAGCACACATTAACCGGAATTTAGAACTGATTTTTGGGTAGGAAATAAAGGGAATTTGGTAGTGAGTCCTTCAGGTAAATTGTAGCCACATCAGTGAACTTGATGTTAGGCTTTTGAATTTCTCAAATCATACCTCTATAGCCTAAGTTATGGTCAGTTTACTCTGAACAGTCTAGTGGAAGGGCTGTCGTTTGGGTTAGCGGCTGGGTTCACCCGGCTGGAGTGCGCCCGGCTGGGTTCCACCGCGGATCGGGTTCCCGGATGGGTTCCGTCGGCTAGGATCACGCATGACCTCCGACCGGAGTCATAACTGCTTCGTCAGGCGCTAAGATTAGGGTGTTCTTCGGAATCTATGGAAAGCCCATTGGTCGAGTTTCGAGGCGGATGTCTTTGGAGCGTGGATGTCGAGACCTTCGGCCGGAAAGGGGCGTTCAGGCAACTAAGATTAGGCTGCTGGGTGAGGCGGCTTAGTCATGTGCGACCTCCAGCACGGAAGGTCCTGCTTCTTCGATCCGAATTCAGGTTGGGTGTTCTTAGACTCTATGGAAAGCCCATTTAGTTAAGTTTCCAACCAGATGTCTTTGGAGAGCAGTGGGTGTCGGAGTCGATCGGAGAGAAAGGGGAAGTTCGGGCAGCTAGGTGACTACCCGAGTGGGACTGTAGTCATGTGTGACCTTGACTTGGTCATAACTTCTTCGTCTGAATTTCGATTCGAGTTTTCTTGGACTCTATGGAAAGCCTATTGAGTCAAGTTTCCATCCATATGTCTTTGGAGAGCAGTGGGTGTCGGAGCCGGCCGGAAAGGGGCGTTCGAGCAACTAAGGTAGGCTGCCCGGGTGAGACAGCTTAGTTATGTGTGACCTCCAACTTCGGAAGGTCATAACTTATTCGTCCGAATTCCGATTCGGGTGTTCTTGGACTCTATGGAAAGCCCATTGAGTCAAGTTTCCAGACATATGTCTTTGGAGAGCAGTGGGTGTCGAAGCCGGCCGAAAAGGGGCGTTTGGGAAACTAAGGTAGGCTGCCGGGTGGGAACTTGACAGTCATGTGTGACCTCCAACCCCGGAAGGTCATAGCACAACTACGTCAATTCCGATTCGGGTGCGTTTTCTGGACTCACCAATCAACTACGTCAAGTTTCCCAGCGGATGTCTTTGGAGAGCAGTGGGTGCCGGAGCCGGCGAAGGGAGCGTTCGGAAACTAAGGTAAGTTTTGCCGGTGAAGCGGCTTAGTCATGTGTGACCTCCAATTTCGGAAGGTCATAAATTCTTCGTCCGAATTCCGATTCGGGTGTTCTTGGACTCCATGGAAAGCCCATTGAGTCAAGCTTCCATTCAAATGCATTTGGAGGGCATTGGGTGCCGGAGCTGGCCGAGAAGGGGCGTTCGGGAAAGTAAGGTAGGTTGCCCGGGTAAGACTGTTTAGCCATGTGTGACCTCCAACTTCGGAAGGTCATAACTTCTTCGTCTGAATTCCGATTCGGGTGTTCTTGGACTCTATGGAAATCTCATTGAGTCAAGATTGCAGCCATGTTTCTGTGGAGGACATTGTCCAATCGGGCAGGTTAGTGCTGGCCAGTTAGGTTGTGTGTTATGACTAGTGTGAATAACATGCAGTGTGAATATGACATATTAATGTATGCAGTATGATGTATTAACATGGGTTGTGCATGAAGGAGAATTATATGTAGTGGTGATTATAATTATCCATGGTATGTTGAGAATTTCGTTATGTCATGTGCATGTGCTTGAACTTGATATGTGGAATGTTAGATAACATGGTTTGGAATTTGTATGCACTTTAATATAAATGTCCAAATGATGCATGGATGAATATGCATGAGTATGTGTGCACATATAGTTCTCATTTTATATGTAGCACTCATATATATACATTTGGCATAATAGCATTGCACGTGCACGAAAACATCGCATGACATGGGTGTGAGTGCATGGTTGGGATCGGCACTGTGTTAGGTGTTCGATGGAGTGTCATGGAATTTTACAGTTTGTGGATCGGCTCTTGTGTATGAGGTGTTGATTAGTGGGCTCGGTTAGTGGGACAAAGTCAAATGAGTCACACGGTTTTGAAAGAAATGAAAATAAATATACGTGTGTTAGGCGTAGCAAGATGGGGTAGATCCCGGGTGAAAGACCCAAATTTTATTGAGGTTAGACATGATCATCGGCGGTGAAAGCCCGTCAAAAGTGTCGGAAAGGTGCGCGGCATCCGGCGGTGAAATCCCGAAAATCCGTGGCCCACAAATGCATAAACACACGAAATTTGATCAAATCAAATGAACATTGGAGGTTTTTCCAATGGGTTACAAATTCCCCCAAAACAAAACTTTGTTTTGAAAAATGGTCATTTACGGAACAAAATGGCGATTGTTTTCACGCCGCGTGGCTTGTGAAGTCGATAGTGACTTCGAGGATATGGGTATGATGACATTTCATGCATGACGCGTATGACATTCATGTAGACATTTTACTTGGATGTGTGTTTTACGTACCCAACCATTGCATGTGCACTTGGAGTGGAGAATGCCAACCCTTGTAGGAGATTATCACTATTGGGCTTTGCTCATCCCGTCGTGGGACCCCCTTTCAGGTACACGAGAAGACGGTGCTCCATCGAGGCCGTGAGTACGAAGAAGGCCGGGTTGTGGCCTTGAGAAACATTTTTGTAAAAATATAGTTTCATATATTTTGGGTATGTAAAAGAGTTGTACATTGAACTCTTGTATGAAAAAAAAATGACCCCTGAAATTTGGGGCATCACATATTGTGTTCTCAATTGGATGAATTTCTAGGAACAATAGAGACATAATATGACCATACTTTCTTCATGAAAGTTACTCTCCTAGGTGTTTAGTTTCAGTATGATTTTGATTCAAATCTTTTGGATCAGTATAACCTAATATAAGGTCCAAACAACATGAGCTACTCCCGTAGAGGGGACAGAATCGGTTCTTACTATAAAACTCATTTTCAGGGTTTTTAAAGCCGAATTTAAACCTTGGTCTCTTCTAGACATTTGTAGCTCTTGTTCTTAAGGTTCATCTACAACTAAAATCATCCAATTTAGAGGTTTGTATGCCAAGTTATGGCTGAAAACAGGGACAAGGGTGTAGGGAAATTTTTGGCAGAATTTCCCCTTATTTACTCACATAATTTAATTTCACATCTTTGGTCCTTACTAAAGACCACAACCAAACCAACCCACAAATAAGCCATAAAAACAGTTTTAAACAGTTCTTAAATCATCTAAACATGCCTTTAGGGCCTCTACACAACATCCCCCCCAAAATCAGCACCTTAGGGTGGAAATAAACCAAAGTAGGAAGAATCCCTACCTCTTGGAGCATAGAAGAACTGAAGGAGGTCTCAAGAACACCTCCTAATCCCAAAAATTTTGATTTCCCGAAAACTCCTCCCTTGGATCTTCGGTGAAATCCCTCATTTTTTTTGTATCCACGCATAGCCCTTGTCGAGGCGATGAACTTTAAACCTTAGCCCGACGAAATCCGACCAGCGAAACTCCGTAGATTGAAGAGAGAAGTTTGGAGTTCAATATCAAAATCTTGAACTTTAAACAAGATTTGTTCATGTCTGTTTCTGCCCCGAAACAATTTATTTCGTCCCAGTTCAAGTTCAATTCATTTTAAATGAACTTTACTTAATTTATTTTTTTCAATTTTGATATTTTTCTCAAAAATCTTGTTTTTTTTTTGTCCACCATGTACCCAATGCCTCGAATTTCATGAAAATCTGACTGTCTCGGAATTCAACGAAATTCGTTTAGGTAACTAGATTTCGTGAATGAATCAAAAATGGGATTACATTTAGTCATCGGAGTATCTATAAAATTTCAAGTCTTATGACCTATAACTATAGCGACGGATACATACCTCAGAAATCAATTACAATTTTCTTTGTCACCTCTAATTCAATCCGATTCTTACCTCTGCTATGCTAAAACTCACCTTATATAATCATCATTATGCAAAAATAATAAAACATACTATCTTCAAATAGAGGTCATTATGCGATATGCGATTATCTTCTCTGCCTCTCTTGATATACAACATACCTCATATTCTGATCTGCCTCCTGAAACACGATCCCGGTATCCATGTACGTATTGGTCCCTCCTCGAAGGTTCCATCCACATCAATAACAAGCTCGCCCTAATCTACTACATGAGTTGAATCTAAAGTGTACTTCCTGAGCATGGAGACATGGATTATTGCCAATTTCGATAAGGTTGGAGTAGCATATCAGCCGATATGTCGTACCAACCCTCTCGATGCATGAAGGGTCGATATTCACTCGAGAATGGTATCCGCTTGCCAAATCTAACCACTCATCTCTTAAGCATCACCTTCAAGAAGACATGATCTCCCACTTCAAACTCTATAGGTCGCCGCCGTTTGTCGGCATAACTCTCATGTCGGCTCTAAGCCATGAGAAGACTTTTCCATATCAAATCCACCTTCTTAGAGGTGTCTCTAGCCAAATCCGGACTTGTAGTGGTTCTCTCTCCCACCTCCGTCCAATAAACTCGAGATCAACAAGGCCTTCCATATAGTGCCTCGTAGGGTGTCATTTAAATGCTCGCTTGGTAACTATTGTTGTAGGAGAATTCCACTAAAGATAAATGCTCTCTTAGCTACCCTTGAGATCAAGGACGCATTCCTGTAGCATGTCCTCTAAATTCTGGATGGTCCTCTCTAACTGACCGTCCTTCTGGGAATGAAAAGTTGTGCTCATCATCAATTGTGTCTCCATGGTTCACTGAAAACTTTTCCAAAAGTGAGCCACAAACCTAGGATCCCTATCCGACACGCTATAGATATTGGCACTCCATGTAATCAAACAATTTCCCATACGTACAACCTGTAGAATTCCTCAAGAGTGAAGGTCATCCGCACAGCCAAAAAGTGTGCCAACTGAGTAAGCCGGTCCACTATCACCCACACTGTGTCATGCCCTAGCGATGTTTGTGGAAAGCGGGTCACAAAATCCATTGTGACATGCTCCCACTTCCACTCAACTACCTCTAAGGGCTAGAGTAGTCTCACTGGCCTCTAGTGCTTAGCCTTTACGTGTTGACACGTGAGACATCGATGAACAAACTCTCCAACATGTTTCTTCATCCCACTCTAGTAATACTGATGGCGAAGATCATGGTACATCTTCATGCCACCTAGGTGCCTGACAAAATGGGAGCCTTGATGAGAGCTCACAGAATCTCTTCTCTCAAATGCGCCGACTAAAGACCACAGCTTGTCCCTATACCAAGACTACCATACGTGGCCAGATGACTAACCATGTCGTCACTGTACTCGATCGCACTCGATCCCTGATGAACGATATTTTTGTGTCTTGTCCCTGTGTTTCAATCACTCTGCTCAATAAGGATGGTGTAGCCACTAAACTCCCCAAAGTGCCTAAGCTGTCCTGTAGTGCAACTGAGCGTCACGACCTCGAGCATACGCCACTCCTGTGAAGCCATCTTGGCCACCACATTGCCTTACGGGGATGGTAATGCAAAGTGAGTCATAGTCTTCTAGATGCTAATACTTTATGGCGCCTCATGTTGAGGGTATGGCGTATGGCATAATTAAGGGTGAGTTCATGTCTATGGATGGATGTTAGGTGTCATGTCAGTATGCGGATCGTGTCAACATTAAACCCAGCCTACGGCGACAGAATCATCAAACATGTCAACATTACGTAACGAAACCAAATGATTTATTATTAGGTGTTAGGGTCGACATGAATATAGCATTTAATTTGATTATTTAAAATAATAAGAATTATAATTAATCATCCATGTTTAACTTATTAAAATAACTTATTAATTTTATTATTAAAAATAATAGGAATTATAATTAATAATCTATACTTAATACAAATAACCTATTAAATAGGTTAGTGTTAATATAATAATTAAACGAATTCGTTCGGGTCGAGTCGTATTAGACGGGTCCAACCACGAATATGACCCATTTATTAAACATGTTAAACGGGTCAACACGAATATAACTCAAACACGATTATACTTATTCAGACCCTGCCAGCGTATTTAGGTTCGTGTCGTGTTTAGTGTCGCTGTCAAATTTTATCGACCACTAGTAACAGTATAGCTGAAACTCTTGTGGTCTGAAAACACCTCTAACTATTCATTGTATAAATAGTGGCGCTAAATATTCAAGGCAAAGACAATAGCCGCCAGCTCCATGTCATGTGTGGGGTAACTCTGCTCGTGGTTCTTTAATTGCCGAGAACCATAAGCCACTACCCTCTCGGACTGCATCAAAACACATCCAAGCTCGTCATAGAAATAATACACGTGTACCTCTATCCCATTTTGGAACTATCAAAATAGGAGCTGAAGCAAGCCTCCTCTTTAACTCCTGGAATGCCTTCTCACACGAGTCATTCCACTCAAACCTGACCTCCTTTCGGGTCAATTTCATCATAGGTGCAGCTATTCGGGAGAAGTCCTTAATGAACCCCCTGTAATACCCTACTAATCCTAAGAAATTGCGTATCTTGAAGACTGGCTTCGGTCTCTCCCACTTCATAACCACCTCAACCTTCTGGATCTGAGCCACACTGAAGTCGATACCACATGTCCCGAAGTCTCACCTCGAAAGCGAAAATTCACACTGCAGATTTGGCATCTGTGATAGTCCCAAAGGTAAAAGGCTTGCCATCTACCCATCAGCTATGCACGTGCCATCTAAAGTATTACGGCTTTGGGGTAAACATCGTGCTATCCTGAAACATAACACAAACATCATCCAGTGTGTAGGCAGTAACCCTCTTCACGATCACGATCAATGTGACTCGGTGTCTTGAATCAACGATCCATCCTAAGGATGACATCAAACTCCGACATGTCTATGACCCTAAGGTCCACAGTGAGTAGAACCCCTGAGATCTCTAACTCACAATCCCGATATATCTAATCAACATTCACCCTAGCTCCTAATGGAGAACTCACATGCAGTGGCTCTTCCAAGGTTTCAACCTCTAAGCCTAAATCTTTCACTTATCTTTAACACCTGCCTCCTGAATGTTTCATGCTTCATCCACCTCCCTCTCAATGGTCATCGCGTCATGACCATCAAGTCCATGTCTTGTAAGAGAAGTCCCACAATTTTACCCCGAATGGACAATTTCAAACCATCCTCAAACTTCCTCACTTTGGCTATGTCCGTGGCCACATAATCATCAGTGAAATGGGCTAATTCAGCGAACTTAGCCACGTATTCAAACACAGTCTTTGTTCTCTATTTCATTTCTAAGAAATCCCGAGCTTTTCCATGTTAAGCAGACACCGGAAAAATACTTGCCCATGAAGAGGTCGGGGAACTCTTCCCATGTTGTTGCCTCTAAGTTCCTTGAGGCTTTAACCCAATCCCACCATACTTAGGATTCACCCTCTAGCTTGAATGCAGCTAGCCTTATCCTCGTGGCATTGGAGGTGATCTCCATAGCCTCCAAGATCTTGTCAACTTGCCGGAACTAATGATCACTTACCATCGGGTCCCCTCCTCTCTTGAAGGTTGGAGGATGATGTGCTTTGAACCTTTGGAGGTTACTCGGCCCTCCCTGGCCCACAATTGCACTAGCTTGTGCAATGAGTGGCGGTGTTCTTTGTAACTCCTATGAAGGCTCGTTAGTCAAAGGCGGGGTAGTGGGTTGTTGCTCCTCCCACCTCCTCGGCGTCCTCTTCCTCGGCTAGCCAACTACATATATTAGATAGCAATTTATTCTTACACAGTATCCCAAAGAAATAGGGATCAAGTATAAACCTTGAGATTTCTCTCCTTGTCTAACTAGTAGTGCATGTGCCAACCACTAATAAACCTCAATGTCCCGAACTATCCCGTTCGTTCCTTTTTCCTGAACCCCTAAGGTTATGTGTTCTAACCCTAGCGTTCCTCTTTTCCATATACACTTTTACCATGTATATTATTCACAAAATACACAGCACACAATCATGTAGTCTATTAAGCACCAAACATGAAATGCACAATAGATACAATGGTCTAGACTGCGCATCAAGCCTTAGGTGTCCCTTTTCATAACAAATTACCAAGTTGATGCCTCAAAATCAGGGATCCATTGATCACCCATCTTGTGAAACACGTGGATTGTCGGAGTAACTTAGATCACATCATTATTAATCACATTTCTGAGATCCATAATTTAACAAAAATCGGACAAAGTCTCCTTTGTACAAGGAACTCGTCAATTCTCAGCACAACATGTATCTGATCCATGACCCATCCGGAGCCCAATATAACACAATGACCGCACCGAGTCCATTTATGAGTAAAAATTACAACTCTTTTACATAAAAATTAAATATGACTTCAATTTCACTCATTAATACATTAGTACATGTCAAAATGAATTTACTTCAAACATTTACAAAAATGATTACAAGCCACGGCTCAGGATGAGAACCGCCCAGAGCGCATTGCCCGCGCGAAATGTTATCACATTATGGTTGATCCATGATAGAGTAATTCTGGGAGGCTACTCCCCACAAGTGTATCTGATGTTTACCTTAACAATCACATTCACATCACAATTCCAAACAGGAATATGCAATCCTGGGTTGGATTTCTACATGCTATGCCATGAAATGAGATAAGACTCACTCATGCACCATGCTTGAGTCTTTACTGACTCCTACCACACAATGCGATGCCCATGTGTGATAAAAACATAATTGATGGATTACATCCAATGATCATTTTTAAAACAAAAGTCATGTTTTATAAACCAAAACTTTTTAGATATCATTTTGTGAATGATCATTTCATTTATAAAATCATTGTGTCTTTTGTGGGTAGTGGATTTAAGGTCTCCTTTGCCGATTCCAGCCTGCCCCATCTACACTTTTAGACTTTCACCATCAAAGTGTAGTAAACCGGTCGAATCTTTCACCTTAGAAATTAATACAGCCTTTCTTGATATTACCCGACACAAGTTTTTCGTTTTATACAACCATATAACTCTGTTGGACTTCATCCAATAGTACCGAGCCCACCCACCAAATCACTAATTGTGGTGTTAGATTCTAACCATGTGCCCACACCCATGAAAGGTGATGTTCCAGTGCATGTGATGTCTGATATTGCCATTGCATGTTAATGCCATATCCCACATGTAGTGAATGTCATATGAACCATATAAACCATAAAATTTACCTTGTATCATAGACAATTATATTACATAAATATAATTTCCAATTAAACATTCACAACAATGTTAATACATTTAGAACACACATATTAACATTTCACCAAACCACAATGGACAAGCATGTTATCACACATCAAGCAACAACACACTTAATCCTTAGGGCAAAATGTTAGCGACCACCCAATTAAACAGCTCGAGCGCGAAGCAGTCCCAATATAGGCACATCCAAGTCATCTCCAATTACAATTTGGACCACAATAGCGAGGTTTTAGACAAAGTGATCTTCTAACAAAATGTTCACCTATGTCTTAAGTTTCTTAAGCTCATAGAGCGGGTCATTTGGACCTTTAAATTAGGAGATATTGCTAAAACATTCCAGACTGCTCCTAAACAGTTTCTAAGGGTAGTATTGTGTTCTCAATTGGACGAATTTCTGGGAACAATAGAGACATAATGTGACCATATTTTCTGAATGTTACTCTCCTGGGTGTCTAGTTTCAGTATGATTTTGATTCACATCATTTGGATCTGTAAAACCTAATATATGGTTCAAACAACATGAACTACTCTCGTAGAGGGGATAGAATCAGTATCTTATTGTAAAACTCATTTCTGGTTTTAGAGCACACGATTTAAACCTCGGTCTTTTCTAGAAATTTGTAACTCTTGTTTTTAGGGTTCATCACTAGCTAAAATCAGCCAATTTAGAAGTGCAGTAGGCCAATTATGGTAGAAAAACAAGAGACAGGTCTAGGAAAATTTTTGGCAAGAACCATAACCACTCACATATAATTTTTTCACATCTTTGGTCCCTCTGACCACAACAAACCAACCTGGAAATAATCCATAAAAACAGCTTCGTAGTTCCTAAATCAGCTAAACAGGTCATGGGGCCTCTACACATATTCCCCCAAAATCGACCCACTGTGTGAAATAAACTAGTATGAAAAATCTCTACCTGTTATAGCGTTGTAGAACCGAAGGAGGTCTCAAGAACACCTCTTAATCCCGAAAATTTTGATTTCCTGAAATCTCCTCCATTGGATCTTCGGTGAAATCCCTCTTTTTTGGTACCCACGCGTAGCCCTTGTCAAGACGATGAACTTTAAGCCTTGGCCCAACGAAATCCGACCGGTGGAAATTAGTAGATCGAAGAGAGAAGCTTGGAGTTCTCTATTTTCTCTCCCTTTCTCCTCTCTCACGGTTTCCAATAAGAAATCAGAATGGGACCTTTTGTCTCAAGCCCCTCACTTAAGTTTAAGTGAGTGGCTCACGTCGCCTCACGATGTCGTAGCGGTTTGTGTTCGTTTACGCAGAAGCAATTTATTTCGTCCCGGTTCAAATTGATTTATTTTAAATGAGCTTTGCCCGAGTGTTTTCACTTTCGAGATTTTTCTCAAAAATCTTTTTTTTTTTGTTCACCAGACACCCGATGCCCCGAAAATAGTGAAAATCAGTGTCTCGGGTTCGCGAAGTCGTCTGATAGTAGATTTCGTGAGATGAATCAAGGTGGAGGCCACGGTTTATCGCTCGATATCTAAAAATTTCGAAGTCTGCGACATGTCTTATGCGTGGCAATTTACTATTTTGCCCTTTTTCAGAAAAATTCAAATTTACCCGGGTTTTATAATACCAAACCAGATGACATGTCAGATGTTGATTGGAAGAAGTTGAAGAAGAAAACATTGGGTGTCATTCGCCAATGGGTGGACGTTAGTCTCTAGAATCATGTTGCCAAAGAGACAAATCCTCATACTCTTTGGAAGAACTTCGAAAATATGTACGAGACAAAGAACACACAAGAAAAGATTTTCCTGATGCGGAAGCTAATGAATTTGAAGCTCGGGGAAGGTTAATCAATTGATGAGCATCTAAATGATTTCGAATGAATGATCACGCATTTATCAGTTGCATGTATCTCTCACTTGATGATGAGACCCGAGCATGCTTGCTACTCAGCTCATTACCAGAAAGTTAGAACACTTTGGTGGTGTGTCTGGAAAATTCATCCCCAGAAGGAAAAGTTATGTTGGCTATGGTCATAAATAGGCTATTCAATGAAGAAATTCGAAGGAAGGACTTTGTGGGCAATGACACACATGCCCTTGTCACGGAAAATAGGGGTCAAAGCAAAAGCAGATGACCATTTGCGCAAAACAATTCAAGAGGCAAATCCAAGTCTAGAGGGAAAATAAAGTGTTATCATTGTGGCAAAATAGGCTACATGAAAAGAGAGGAACCACAAGATCTGACGAGGAGGAGACAGGCCAAAGCGGAGGCGGCGAATCTTGCTACTACAACCTATACTAGTGACAATGAGGTGATCTTTCTTTGCAATAAAGAAGATTGTTTTCATGTAGCAGAACAAGATGTCGAGTGGGTAGTGGACTCGCGGCACCAAAAGCCCCATTCTTTGTCCACACAAGGGAATATTTCTCAACATACAAAGCAGGAGACTATGTCACGGTGAAGATGGAAAAAAAAAGTGTTTCCCAAATTGCTGAGATTGGTGACATCTGCATACAAACAACTGTGGATTGCACATTAACATTGAAAGATGTGCGACATTCCAAACTTACGTCTAAACCTAATTTCTATGCATATGCTGGAAAAGGATGGATAACCACTTTATTAGTAATGGTGGAAGCTCACCAAGGGATCATTGGTGGTGGCACGAGGCAGATTATGTTGTTCCATGTACAAGACACAAGTAAAGGTGTGCGGAGGACAACTAAATGTAGTCGATGATGATACCTCTCCAGATTTGTGGCACAAGTGGCTAGCACATATGAGCTAGAAGGGTTACAATTTTTGGCCAAACAGTCCCTCAATCCTATGGCCAAAGACAAATCATCAAACCCCTATGATTATTACTTATTTGGAAAGTAACATACAGTATCATTCCAAAAGAACTCCACTCAAAAATTGGAGAAATTGGAATTAGTATATTCTAATGTTTGTGAACCCATGGAGGTAGATTCGCTGGGTGGTAAAAAATACTTTGCTACTTTCATTGATGATGCTTCACGAAAAACATGGGTATACCTATTGCATACAAAAAGTCAGGTATTTCAGTATTTTCAGAAATTCCATGCCATGGTGGAGAATACATCTCCAGGGAGTTCAAAGAATATTCTGCTCGAGCATAGATCGGGCGCTCATGAGAAGGCGGTTCCTAGTACACCCACGGCTACTTGATGTTGTAGAGAGGATGAATCAAACCATTGTAGAAAAAGTCCGGTGCATGTTAAAATTAACTAAACCTCCTAAGTCATTTTGGGGTGAAGTTGTGCTCTTCTGATCTATGTAGCGACCCTCGAGCTGTTAAACCGGGTTGGCGAGATCGACAAAACCCACAGGATGTCTGGTAATTCCTTTTATTTTAAATTTTCTTTTCAAAAATGTCACGGCCGAAACCCGGCTTGGCGGGTCAGCGGATCGAACCGAAACCCGGTTTACTTCGACGTTTTCATTTATCTTCTCGAAAACATTTATTTATGTTATTTCATTTCGAATCATCAGTGCAGCGGGCGTTTCTTTCTCAATTGTTTGCGGAAGCGGTTTCATTTTGGGGCAAGTCCATAAACATTTACAAATTCAATAGGCTCATAACATTTAACAAAATACATTTACAATGAAGGCGTTCCAAGCCTTTTCAAAATGGTTTACAAAATGGATGTTCAGAGTTCAAATTGTTTTTACAAAATATCAATGTTCAAAAGAAATGGAGTGAATGCATATGTCGGAGCATACTCCACAATTCTTTCTTTATGACTCTAAGCTCCTCGACCTTGGGTCCGCTTTCAATCACTATCAATCACTCGGTACCTACGCATTGATAAAAACAATACGCTAAGCATTTTCATGCTTAGTGATTCTATACAATTCCATTCTTTAGTTTCCGTTTAAGTTAATTCATGCAATTTTGCTAAATAATACTTTCAAATCTTTTTGAATGATCAATGTCAATACAATACATATACAATTTCATAAACAATCATTTATGGTTCATTGATCACCCCAAATATACACTTTCATTTCAATTTGCAATCATGCTTTTCAATTTCAATGTAAACAATCTCAAATCACTCCAGTTCTTCCCTTAACGAATTTAACCTATGTATTCGATTATCTAGGATCATCGAATCCTGTACAGTCCAGGGATGCGAGGCTTGGTATAAAGCTTGTTATTTTATAACCGCAGTATAGTCCCATTGAAATTTCTTTATTTGAATTATTAAAAATCATTTCCTGCACATTACCGATACTATCCCGTTGGGCTACAGATCGGAGTGACACATCAATACACTTGTTCGCAGTACTACTAATTTGACTCCTATTGGTATACCAATCTATCCTTTATCAATTCTTGGTTAACATTCAATTAAGGCGATTCGAATCAGTTATATCAAAATACAGTACAATATGTACATTTGTATAAACGGTTCATTTTCAATAATCATGCAATTTTCATATGCAAATATTTCACAATCATTTGCCTCAAATCAATTAAAACAAATTAATATGTTTTTCTTATGTATTTAGAAGAAGCATTTTAAATATTGAAAAGAGAATAGGAGAAGATAGAACAAACCAATCTTTCTCTTTTTTTTTTCTTTTTCTTTTTTTGCCTTGTCGTCAATCTCGGTCCTAAGTTAAGTGATTCTCACTAGTCCCTAGAAAATCACACACATCATGTTTAGTGAACTAGCACTAATCACACTTAATGAATATCGCCGAGGCGGCGAGGTACGGTACATTTTTCACTTAGTTTCATTCGTATTTGAACCCCCATTAATCATTTATTAAGGTTCCTAAACAATCGGTGTACGAATACGAGACTTTCGGAACAAAATCCGAAAATCTTTGCCTCACAATGAAACAATTACCTTCGCGCGGTGGCTCTGCTGTTAACAGTAAACCAAATGGGTAGCCTTTTGTGTTTAGCCACTTGTGACTTGACCCACCTTGCGACGGAAGGCCTGACTCTGGTTTTCACCTTGTGATTTTTCTTTGCAATCCTTAAAAACCAAACTAAAGCATTAGGATTCACTCCCAAAGACATCCAAATACCATCCTAAACCAACCATGAGCAAAACCCATGGATGGATTAAGGTTTTTCTATCTCAACTATCATTTAGAGAAATCTAGGGTTTGTAAAATACCTTGAAATCACTTTGCACTTGAAGCCTTAGCTTCCTTTTTTTTTCCTTCTTGCAAGATCTTGCATAAACATGGAGGGATTCACACCAATCTTCAACATTTCCCCAAAACCCTAGCTTCTCTCTCTATCTCTTGTCTCCAAACGTTTTTGCACAGGTTTCTAAGACCAAATGTGGTGTAATACCACTTATCCACTATAAGGCCATGTTTGGCACATCATTAAATCCCATTTTCCATTTTTGGTATTTTAACTCTTTATTTCACTTTCATTATCATTTATTCCTTTAGTACTTAAGCTCAGGTATCAAGCGCTGAACCTTTAGGTCCTCATTTACACATTTCCAATTTGCCCTTTTTCACTTGGGTTTATTTCTGAGTTCAATCAATTTCTCATTTTAGCATATAATATTTAACTATATGCTCACATATTCATTTCACATTTCACTATTTAACAATTTATTAGTTTTCGAAAAAACCCAAGTTGGCTCAATTTATACCCGGAATATATAATAAAAATTATTATAAAAATTCTAGGGTATTTTTGGGGCGTTACAGTCTACCTAATCAATAGATTGTCATTAGTTCCTTTGGACTTTGATATTCCTTCAAAGAGTTTGGACAGGAAAAGATGTTCCATACTCTCACTTGAAGGTGTTTGGATGCAAAACATTCATACATGTACCAAAGGAGCAAAGATCAAAGCTTGATGATAATACAACCCCGTCCATCTTCATCAGATATGGAGATAAGAATTGACTATAAATTTGTAAAGTTGGAAGAAGCAAAGATAGTCGAAGCGAGCGTCGTGTTTCATAGATGCGAAACCGTGAAATATGGAGAAAAATGTGAGTAGTGCAAAACTCAGATATGAAGGCGTTGTAGATTTGACACTTGAACAAACTTCATTAGAAAGTATCACTAATGAAGTAGAGATGTCTAAATAAGAACCAGGGATGGAACTCAAAGAACCAGTCATCGAGGAGGAAGAAAGTGGTGATGATAGTGATACGAGGAGAGGTTGATAAGGGGAGCAGATCCCTCCACTAGATGAAGGACCTCAGTTAAGATGGACAACCAGAGAACGTCAACCATCTACAAGGTGTCTAAGTTCAGAGTGTATTTTAATTGATGATGAGGAAGAACCTGAAAGCTTCCAAGAAGTATAGTCTCACAAAGACAAAAACTATTGGATAAAAGCCATGTGAGAAGATATGAATTCCTTATGGAAAAGTGATGCCTACAAGTTGACATAACTACTAAAATAGAGAAAAACACTTAAGAATAAATGGGTGTTTAAGCTAAAGAATGACGACGAGAAGTTGTTGAAGTACAAGGCTCGTCTAGTGGTGAAAGGTTTCGGTCAAAAGCAAGACATTGACTTTGATGAAATCTTTTTACCTGTTGTGAAAATGTGTTCAATTCAAAATATACTAGGATTAGCAGATAGAATGAATCTCGAATTGGAGAAACTCGATGATAAGACTGCATTTCTACATGGTGATCTTGATGAAGAGATCTTTATGGAGCAGCAGGGGAAGCTGAAGTGAAGGGAAGGAGAACATGAGTACGCAAGTTAAAGAAAAGTCTATACGGACTTAAACAAGCATTGAGCAATCGTGTTAAGTGACTCTGTACTAAGTAGTAGAGTGGGAATTACAAAAAGGACATTTGCGAGATCCTTGGTTTATGTTGAGATTTATGATAAATCAAATTCATCAACTCTTTTTTATATATTTGATGATATAAGATAATGAGTCGGGATCTTAGATATGTCGGAAGCTAAATGGAATTGTCAAAGACGTTTGACATGAAGGATTTGGGTAGTGCAAAGCGTGTATTGGGAATGGAGATTTTGCGAGATAAGAAGGCATGCAAATTGTGGTCGTCATAGGAAAGATATATTGAACGGATGTTGGAACGGTTGATAAGAAAATTTAAAGCCGGTTTACCGCTTCTTTGGCCATTTCAAGGCGAGTAAGAGACTTTGTCCATATACGGAGAAAGAAAGGCAAATGTCGATCATTCCACTCATCGGCAGTTATTACGATATATGCTGCTATGGTGTGTACACGTCCAGATATGTCTCATGTAGTTAGAGTTGTAAGCAGATTCCTAGAAAATTTGAGTAAAGCACACTATGAGGCAGAGAAATGGATCTTCAAATATCTTAGAGGTACCTCAAAGGTATGTTTAAGCTTTGGGGGATCATAACCATCTCTTGAAGGTTATCTGAGTTACGATATGGTGGAGACTGGGTGTAGAAAATCTACTTCTATGTAATTATTTACATTTGCAGGAGGAGCTATATCATGGCAGTCAAAGCTACAAAAGTGTGTTCCACATCTACTATAGAAGCAGAGTATATTGTAGCTCACGAAGTACAGAAATGATCCTTGCTATGGATGAAGCGGTTTCTTCAAGAACTGGATTTAAAATAAAGAGACTACATAGTACATTGCGGTAGCCAAAGTGCGATAGACTTAAGAAAGAACACTATGTATCATGCAAGGATGAAGCACATATATGTGATATATCATTGGATCAAGAAGGCAGTTGAAGAATAACTGTTCCAAATAAGAAAGACCCACACTTACGAGAATACTATTGATATGATGACAAAGGTCATTACAAAAGAAAAATTGGCATGATGTATCAAGAACACAGGCATGAGCTCCTAATAAGGAGTCAAGAAGACTCTCACCTTCATTTGTTTCTTGCATGGGTCTGGAGGGGGAGATTTATGGGGTCCAGCCCCATAAATGCCTTAGGAGAAAAATTTCTCCACATTGCCACCATATCGCCTATCTCATATTTGTATGTATGAGAATTGGCCTTTGTTCCAGCCAATGAAATTGATTTCCATTTCAACCAATGAAATCCATCAAATAATCAAATTTTGCCTATAAAAAGTTTATAATCAAGTAAATTCCAGGATATTAGAAAGAGTTACAAAGATTATTCTTTCAATCACAGAGAGTTGAAAGAATATATATGAAACAGTCTGGGTTATCACACAGGGAGAGTGGTAAGAAACATAGTACTCCACAAAGAGAGTACTGAGAGGATTGTGAGCATATCCTCTGTGTGTGATATCTTGTGCCAATTTTATCTCACATTGGATTATTTTCGGATTTACCTTGTGGAGGTTTCCCTCATTTTGAGGATTTTACTACACTATATCGAGTGTCATTATTATCTTATCATCTTTTCTGCATATCGGCTTAGCCATCCATCTACACTTTCATTTCCCGAAGGTCCCCATCTACTACTTTTATTATGTAGATTCACTCAACCTCCCAAACTACTTATTTACATTTCCATGGATTAGCACAGCCACCCAACTATTGATTAATTTCTTGAAGGATTGGCATTGCCACCCAATTATTGTCTTATTACGTAGATCAGCTTTGCCTCCAAATGTTGCTAACAATTACAGTGGATTGGCAAAGCCATCCAAATATTACTTGTTGAAATATTCCACGGGTCACTCACAATCCCAACAAGGCACTCAGTTGCCACGACAAGCCTCAACATGGAGTTCACGTTGAACCAAGGTGGAGATGTGGCTTGGACCAAGCCCCTAAGAGGTTGAATGAAGGCTAATGTGAACGCTGCCATTTTTGGGACGCAAGGGAGGATAGGTGTTGGTTGCGTCATTCGAGAGTCGAGTGGAAACATTGTCATGGCGCGTTCGACAAACATCATGGGAGCCTGGCCCAATCTGAGAAGCGGAGGTGTTGAGCCTAAAAAAAGTGCTATCGTGGCTCAAACTGAAGAAAGTGAACAACTGCATTGTGGAGACTAATTCATTGCTAGTTATAGAGGCTTTGAATAATACCTATAATCGCTCTCCTTTTCATCTAATAACCAATGACTATAAGCACCTTATCTAATCCCTTGATCAAGTGCAGGTCCGATTTGTTGGGCCTTCTGTGAATACGGCTGCGCATTTGTTTGCTCAAGCTATACCTATTCCTTATCAGAACCACAAAGTGGGGTACGGACCCCCCTCCCTCATTCATTCCACATGCATTTTTGTTGACAGTTCTTATTAATAATATAAGCAGTATGTTGCCTCAAAAAAAAAAAGTGTGAATACAATCTTTTATAATAGTTTTTAAACTAAGAAAATATGCATTCCCCTTATTTGGTTTAATATAAGAGTGATTTGATGTGTCCACATGTCTAACTCAATTAATAGAACGATCAAAGTTTAAAAAATGCAGGACATCCAATAAAATGAAGAGTCCTAAATTCAAGTCTCAATAAGGATAATTTAATACATTGTAACAAAATATTTAGTTATAAAAAAAATTAAGGTAATTTAATTATAAGACCTTTTGAAAATAAAATTTGGGAAATTGAACCTTGATCAACTATTTACCTCACTTTAACAAAAAAGCATCCTTGTTGTTTTCTTATAAAAATAACCTTCCATTTAAAAGATACATATAAATACACAAAATAGTAAAAAACTTTTTGGTTTAAAATGGGTTATTTATCACGAAAATGGATGGGAAGAGTTAGATTCACGAATTTTGAATTATTTGAGATTTTAAACAATATTCATATAATTTGAATTCACCAAGAATTTTATATTTACAATAACGTCCACCATTAAAAAAAACAGCAATATGATCCTTATTACTACTTTATTAGTGGATTTAGGGTCAAGGCCCACTAATATGTCTCCATAATTAAAAATTGACATAGGAGTTTTTGAAACCATTTGTTTACGGTTTTTAAAAACTATTTTTGTTCTCAAAAATAAAGAAAATAAGGAAAACATGTTTGGTTTCAGTTTTTATTAAAACGCCACTCCAAAAAACAAAGAGTTTTTAAAAACACCAAAATGAAGTTATCTACTCACTAAAAACTAGTCTCAAAAAACAGTTTTAAAAACAGAAATAAAAATTTCTTTATTTTTCCAATATTGATAGAAGTATTAGATATATTACTTCGCAACAAAAGCATCATCAATTATATATGATGTCATGAGTGGTATACAAGTATGACATTGAATTGCAGAGTTGAAGGAATCTACCTTAACACTACATGGTTACTTGTTTCCCATATGTTGGATTAAAGCAACACTAAGTGGATTTCTGAGAACTGTTGCTTAATTCAATATGATCGGATAAAGTGGAGAGAGCATCATTTTATCTACATGGGTTGTCTTCTTCATCTTTTGGAAATAAAGTGAAAGCATATCTTTGTGTTCATTCCAGCATTTACCCATCAAAATATCTAACTTGAGACTTACAAAAAAAAAAAAAATCAGAGCCAGGCTGGTTGAATCTTTCTTTTTTTGTGGGGAGAGTTTAAATATGCATGAGATTATCTTAAGCCCATTTTAAGTTTTTTTGTAAGACTAAAGATATATATATATATATATATATATAATCCTATAATTTAATAGGAGTTTGGTAGAACACACTTTGGGGAGAAGAAAATATTCATTTTCAATCCTAACCTTTCTTTGATTCCATCCCTTATAGATTTTGAAGACTAATGTCAACCAACAATTTTGGATACATGTCAAATATGTTTTTCTACTCGGTACGAATTGATATGTTTTTTTATTCAATAAAATTATTATTTTATATTATATTTATTGGATCTTTTAATTATTGATCCATTGTTTTTAGGCTTAATAAATATTCTTGATTTCATAAATAAGTTTAGCAATTAATATCAAACTTCTTTAATTCACTTTGAAGCTGCCATATTCATATTTATTGGGTTATGTTTGCTTTTTGTTGATGTTTTCAAAACCATGCATTCGTTAGTATTTGGTTTTTCGTAAAATCTATCAAAGAAATAATTTTTCCTTTATGACTGACTTTAACACCGTAGTTTTGATTTCCATGAGACGAATCATGGAACCTTTTTTTTTTTTAATTCAATTGAGAAAAGTAGTCTCAGATTCTTCATCGTCCTTATTTTTATTATTTTATTCATCATCCTTATTTTTATTATTTTATTATTCAATGTCATTGATGATATGCTATATTCGTTTTTTAAATCAAAACAAAATCTTTTTTTGAATTTCTTTTTGAATTATATGACTTATCCGTTTTTTATTCATAACAAAATCTTGTTTTGAATTCCTTTTGAATGATATGACATTATTTAATGTCAAACGGATTTTCAAAATTTTTAACATTACTATTCTTTGATTAAGATTTGACATGTTTATTTCATTTTTAATTAATAATAATGATAAATACAATTTGAGTGTCATGCCAGCCACGCACAATAAGAAATTTGAGTCATTGAAATCTCCCTCTTAATTTATTATTATTACTTGGTTATTTGATTTTAATAGTGGGAAAACTGTGTATAACTATGGTTTTTATCGATGAACTAAAGGACTGAGGTTTGATTATATATATATTGATTACGGGGAGGCTTTCGAGAAATAAATATAATGAAATATTCATTGATTTTGTTATTAATCTCTTTTTTTTTTTAGATTATATATGAGGATATTTTTTGAAGCCAAATTTTAGGTTTTACCCCCACTTTTACTCTACTATCCCATTATGTATAAAATTTGTTTTTGGAACAAAATTTAATTTTTAACCCAATTTTACAATATTTGTATTATTTCATTTTTCATATATTGTTTTAGCAATTTATGTTTGTACTATTTGTGATTACTTATAGCATTATATTGTGAATAACATTATTATTATTATTATTGCACTTTGGTAAAATTTCAGAAATATTAAATGCTTATGAACTTGTCTCTCGTGAGTTTGAGCATGTCGGATATTCTTGAAATTGATGTTACAATTGTTATTTCTTTTTCTTGCTCATCAATTTTGCTAAGATCCATAATAATAGTGAAATTGTCCTATGGATGACTTTATTATTTGGTAAGATGTTTTGTTTGATGAAGATATTTCATTAAGTATCATGAAATTGCAGCCGCAATTTTACTCTGTATCGATGGGAAATTGGCCACAGTGATTGCGACTCATGGTGCTCTAGTGTATGAGTCTTTTTGTACTTTATAGACTCTAACATTTGGTGACCATTTTCGTAGGTCATTTGAGAAAGTATCCTTAAAATACAACTTCCAATGAGAAGAAGAATGTAAAGAAGTAGAATACTAAGAATGTACCTTCTACTTCCAATGTCCCCAAGAATGAGAGCTATAAGGGAAAATGCAATTATTGCCTCAAGTTTGGACATAAGAAGACAGATTGTAGGAAGTTGAAGGTCATTCAGAAAAATAAAGGTGATGATAAACAGAAGGAGTTCAACTAGTCAGGAGCAGTAAATATTCATGGGAAACGGCACAAGAGTTCAAGTTGCTTTTTTAGGAGTTATTAGATTGCATCTTAGTATAGAATTTTTTTTTTTTAAATTGCAAAATGTGGTGTTCATACCATCTATTAGAAGAAATGTAATATATGTACCTACTTTGGATAGACTTTGATGTAGTTTTCTTTTCGGAACTGGAAAAGTTAATTTATATTGAGACTCTTTATTGATTGGCAATGAAACACTTTGTGGGAATTCTTACAAATTAGGGTTGTATAGTTTGTTTTCTTTTTATCCTAATGTTAATACTGTTAGTAGCACCAAGCGTTTGAAATTAAATGAAAAGCCTTCTATTCTTTGGCACAAGCACTGAGTCATATTTCCAGACAAAGAATATCTATTTTGAGGATGATACTGGTACAAGCCAAAGGCCAAGAGAAATTATGTTCAAAGAACACCCAGTTTTTATTCCTATGACTATTGCTTCCACTCCAATCTCTAGCCCTATTGTTGACGAGCATCCAATAGCCACTACTGATGATGAACCAATTGAGGATGTAGATCCAGTAGCCCTAGATGTAGACCAAGTAGCCCTAGATATAGTCATGGATATAACCTTGAAGAAGTCAAAGAGGGCGCGTAGACCTGCAATTTCAAATGATTACATTGTCTACTTGCAGGAGCATGAGTATGATGTGGGTGATGTATCAAATCCGACTACCAACAAAGAAGCCATTGTTAGTCCTCAATCTAACTTCTGGATCGATGCAATGAAAGATGAGATAACTTCCATGTCACAGAATAAAGTGTGGAGCTTGGTAGATTTTCCAAATGGTTGTAGACCTGTAGGTGAATCGACGACCAAGACCAAGAATGATGCCAAGGGACAGGTAAAGAGATATAAAGCAAGATTAGTGGCTAAGGGTTTATAGTCAACGATAAAATTATTGATTTTAAAAGGAAACCTTCTCTCTCATGTCCACTAAAGACTCTTTATGCATTATTATGGCTATAGTGATTCATTTTGATTTAGAGTTGTATCAGATAGATGTAAGGACAACTTTCTTGAATTGAGACTTAGTTGAGGATGTTCATATGTCTCAACCTATTGGTTTGGAGGAAGTTGGTAAGGAACACATGGTTTATAAACTCCAGAAATCCATTTATGGTTTAAAGTAGGCTTATAGGCAGTGGTATCTCAAGTTTGATGAAGTTGTCACCTCCAATGGTTTTAAGAAGAACATCATCGATCAATGCATATATATGAAGGTCAGTAGGAGCAAATACATATTCTTAGTTTTATATGTTGATGATATTTTGCTCGCAACTAATGATACTAATGTAGTGTGGGTCCAGCCCAAACTACTTGGCGGCCCATTTGTTACTTTTTTTTCTCTTAAGCCCATTAGAGACTCACAGATATTATAAAAAAAGCGAGAAGCGGCGGCCGGGATTTTTGGGAGGCGACAGCGGTTTTTGGAGGCGAAAATAGGGCTTGTGGTGTGCGTTTTAAGACGGAAGAGGAGCCCCGTGCGGTGTGTTTTTCGGCTGAAGCGGTTTTCGACGGTGAGGCGGCGGTTGTGCGGTGTGAAAGGGAATTTTTTGAGACGATTTCGGGTGAGATCTTCATCATCTGTCTTGATTTGAGGCTAGATTTGCCTATTATTTTATTCACTATATTTGGATGATTTCATTGTTTCAGGATCACCTAGTTTAGAATTAGGTTTTTTGTACCTAAATTATTATAGTGGATATTTGGGTGGACTCGGAGCAAAGATCAGTGGTTTTCCTCTTCTCACTTTGGGGAGGTTTTCCACGTTAAAATTCTCTGTTATTTTGTGATTATCTCCTTGGCATATTATTTTTCTTGGCTGCATTTATTGACTCCTAACCGGGTTAAATCAACAGGGAAAATGTCGAGTCTTGTGTTTATTTCCCAGCCAGTGGTATCGAGCACAGTTTACACATTGTCTGGGTATTGTGGTTGGTGTTGGTTTAAAAATGGAGGAATCTTCGGGAGTCGCTATGATTAGACTAACCTCGTCTAATTATTCTATCTGGAAGCCAAGAATGGAAGATATTCTTTATTGGATTTATATGCTGTTGAAGGGATAAAGTAAACCCAAGATATGTCGAAGCGGAATGGAAGATCATGCATAGAAAAACGATAGCTCTAATCGGACGGTGGGTAGACGAGTGTGTTCATCGTGTCACGGGAGGCGGTACTCTTGAGGCTTTACTGGAAAAAATTAGAATCCATGTCGACGAAAGGCGCACAGAATAAAGCCCTTTGATTAGAAGGCTAGTAAATCTGAAATCTGAAAAGGAAATGGGCCATAGTGTCATTGACCGATGACTTTCAAGGGTTGGTGAACCCGGTTAAATGCTATGAAGATGAAGATTGAAGATGAGTCATAAGCATTGGCATTTTTGAGCTCTTTGCCGCATAGTTGGGATACTCTAGCTATCTCACTTAGTAACTCAAGACTCTAATGGCAATTTAACCATGGATACGGTAAAAGACGCTTGTTTAATGAAGAAGCCGACAAGGAACACACATCTTCACTCGAGGCTCTGTCACAGAATGTGGGAAGAGGAAAGTAGAGAACCTAAGGGTCGGTAAATCCAAAGGCAAGGTCGCAATCCAGAGGAAAGTCTAGTGAAAGAAGAAAGTGTTATCATTGTGGTAAGAAAGGACATATGAAAAGAAATTGTTATGCTTGGAAACGGGAACAAAAAGAAGGCAAAAATCAGAGGAAAGATGAAAATAAAAATACTACAACTGCTTTATCTGACGAAGATGTGGCAGTTCTATTTTTTGGAGATGAAGAATGTTTGCCTCGTTGGGCGTATAATGAGGTTGGAGCGGATTATTGATACAAGAAATTCTTATCACAAGCATTCTTGATAAGAGTTCTTCACATCGCATGTGCTAGGAGACTTTGGTACCGTGAAGATGGGTAACCAGCTACCCAAGATTGTAAGGTTTGGTGATGTTTGCATACGTACGTGACGCTGGTTGTCTATCGACTTTGAGAGATGTGCGGCATGTTCTACTTACGCCTTAATTCATTTCCGGAGTTGCCTCGATCGGGAAGGATATGTGAATTACTTAACGGTAAATGGAAGCTACCAAAGGTTCTTTTAGTAGTCATTTAGAGGTAAGGTTAGAAGCACACTTTACAGTGACAGCTTAGAAAATATGTGGAGATGAATTGAATGTAATCGAAGATGTTCCTTCCTAAATTTATGGCACAAAAGATCGGGTCACACGAGTGAGAAAGGTTACATATATTTCAATAAAAAGCGCCTCATTCCTTTACTAAAGGTGACAAGCCTTAACCCTTGTGATTATTGTTTATTTGGAAAACATCATAGAGTTTCTTTTTTCTAAATCTTCAAAAAGGAAATTCAATATTTTGGAATTGGTTTATTCATGTTTCAGGTCCCTTTGAGGTGGAGTCCTTGGTGGAAATAGATACTTTGTCACATTCATTGATGATGCATCAAGAAAGGTGTGGGTTTATCTGTCAAGGCCAAAGACTGCTACCCGCTTTCCAAATTTCATGCCTTAGCTGGAAAGAGACAGAAAGCCAAGCTCGTCTTCGTACCACAACCTGAGGTGAGTATACATCAAAGAATTTAGAAACTACCGCCAAGACATGGTATTAGATACATGAGAAGACAATTTCGTACTCCACAAAGATAATGTAGGTTGCAGAGGATGAACCGGCACTATTGTCGAAGGTCGATGCATGCTAAAATGGCAAATCTACCCAAAGTGTTTTGGGGTGAAGCTATTCAGACGCTTGTTACTTGATAAATAGGTCTCCCTCAGTTCCTTTGGAGTTTGACATTCCAGAGAAGGTATGGACAGGAAAAGATGTTGTTTACAATCATCTTAAGGTTTTTGGGTGCAAGGCTTTTGCACATGTCCCTAAAGAGCAGAGGTCAAAGCTTGATGACAAAGCTTTTCCATGTATCCTTGTTGGCTATGGAAATGAAGAGTTTGGGTACAGATTATGGGATCCAATGAAAAAGAAGATTTTCAGAAGTAGAGATGTGATATTTATGAAGATCGACTATTTCTCAGATTGTGAGAAGACCGGTGCTGCTAAAGCTATCGCTGATGGTGTTATTGATCCTACGCTGTCCATATTCCTTCACAAGTAAGTAGCCGTACTATAGACGGGGGGAGCAGAGATGGATCGTGGGTGATTTAAGCACCGCAGGATGCTGGTTGATGATGGGATGCCAGAGAGTGATCAAGCTGTTGAGCAGGGGGAGCAGCCTCCTCAATAAGTCATTTCAGAACCTCAAATTAGAAGGACTAATAGAGAGTCAGCTCCATCATCCAAGTATCCTTCTTCTAGCATGTGTTGATTATCGATGAGGGGGAGCCAGAATTTCTGAAGTACATGCGCATAAGGTAAGCTGGATGAAAGCTATGCAGGAAGAAATGCATTCTTTGTTAAAGAATGACAGCAGAGTTGGTGGAACTCTCCAAAAGCGTAAAGGCATTAAGGAACAAATGGGTGTTCAAGTTGAAGAAAGATAGTGATGGAAAATTGTCAAGTATAAAGCCTCGCTTTGGTAGTAAAAGGTTTTTGGGGCAGAAAAAGGGTATTGACTTTGATGAGATATTCTCTCCTAGCTTGTGAAAATGTTCTATCAGTTGTTTTGAGTTCGACTCATAGTTTAGACCTCGAGCTTGAATGGGCTTAGATGTGAAGACTCGCTTTTCTTCATGGTGACTAATGAAGAAATTTTACATGTCACAACCTCGAGGGGCTCAAGCAAAAAGGTATGGAGCACATGGTTTGCAAATTAAAGAAAAGTCTTTATGGGTCAAGCAAGCGCTGCGTGGTACAAGAAGTTTGATCTCTTTATGGTGAGCCATGAGTATAAGAGGACAGATGCATCATTTGCTTATTTCAGAAGTTTAAGATATGGTAAATCCCATTATTCTTCTTACTTTATGTTGATGATATGTTAATACAGGAATGATTCAAAATTGATTAAGTTGAAAGAGAGAGGTTGTTCAAGTCCTTGACATGAAGGACTTAGTGGCCTGCAAACAAATGTCGGGTATGCGAATTACTCGAGATAGAAAGGCAAAGAAGTTGTGGTCATTACTGTGAAAGTATGTTGAACGGTGCTTGAAAGGTTCAATATAAAGATGCTAAGTCAAGAAGACACCTCTAGCCAATCACTTTGCCTTAGCGTGTTTATGCCCTACTGGCAACAGATGAAAAGGAAAAGATGGCCTCTATTCCTTACTCCTCAAAGAAGTGGGGAGCCTGTATTGTATGGTTTGTACAAGGCATCGCACATGTCGTTAGTACAAGGAGTAGATTTCCTCTCAAATCCGTGAAAGGAGCATTGGGAAGCAAAGGAATGATCTTCAAATATTTGAGGGTACTTCAAATTTGTGTTTCTGAGTTTTGGGGTTCAAAACTATGTTAGTTGGGTTTCATGCATTTATGATATGGCGGTGTGACCTCACGGTAGAAAGTCTAATTTCCCCGGGTTTTATTCACTTTGTCGGGGAGTCGTTTGCGGCATTTGCCATATGTGTCGCTGTCTACTAATTGGTGCGTGTAATATATAGCAAGAATCAAGCAAAGAAAAGAGATAAGTTATGGATGAAGAGATTTAACCAAGAAATGGGTTTGATGCAAGATGAGTATGTCAGGTTTTTGTGATAGCCGAGTGCTATGGACTCCGAGCAAGAATACTGCACTCATTCCCGTACAAAGCACATTGATGTGAGATATCATTGGTTACGAGACGTCATCGGAAGAGCTACGGCTTAAGATTCACACATTTTAACCTCCGATATGATGACAAAAGTTGTTACCAGAGAGAAGCTGAAGCTTTGTGCCGGGTCAGCCGGCATGGACTCTAACTGAGATGTTAGAGTGTAATCTCCCCTTATGTTGGGCTGGAGGGGGAGATTGTAGTGTGGGTCCAGCCCAAACTACTTGGCGGCCCATTTGTTACTTTTTTTCTTAAGCCCATTAGGGCTACAACAAAGAGTAAAAAAATCGAGGAGCAAGAATGGATTTTTGGGAGCAAAGAGCGCTTTTTTGGGAGCGTAAAATAGCTTGTGGTGTGCTGCTGAGCGTAAGAGGAGCCGCAAGTGTTGT
The DNA here is from genome assembly GCA_016808115.1 of Tetrastigma voinierianum. Lineage (NCBI taxonomy): Eukaryota > Viridiplantae > Streptophyta > Magnoliopsida > Vitales > Vitaceae > Tetrastigma > Tetrastigma voinierianum. The sequence continues at coordinate 198,115 of JAEQBH010001524.1, forward strand.
GTTTTCTGGCTAGAGCGCTTTTCAAATAGGAAATAGAGGCTACAGACAAGCAGGAAAGGGAATTTTTCGAGACATTCGGGTGAGATCTTCATCAACTGGCCTTGATTTGAGGCTGATTCTCGCTATTATTTTATTCACTATATTTGGATGATTTCATTGTTTTGGGATCACCTAGTTTAGAATTAGGTTTTGTACCTAAATTATTATAGTGGATATTTGGGTGGACTCCGACAAAGGTCCCGTGGTTTTTCCTCTTCTCACTTTGGGGGAGGTTTTCCACGTTAAAATTCTCTCTGTTATTTTTGTGATTATCTCCTTGGCATATTATTTTTCTTGGCTGCATTTTATTGACTCCTAACAGGTTAAATCAACAAGGGAAAATATTCAGTCTTGTGTTTATTTCCCAACAACTAACATGTTGGTTGTGACAAAGCAGTTATTATTTAGCCATTTTGATATAAAGGATCTTAGGGAAGCATCTTATGTCTTGGGCATACAGATACTTCACGATAAACCAAGTGGCATTATGAGATTGACTCAACAGATGTATATTGAACGCATTATGAAAAGGTTCAATATGCAATCATGTTCTTCTAGTAAGGCGTCAATTGTAAAGAGTGACAGATATTCCAAAGGTCAATGTCCTCATAATGATATTAAGAGAGATTAGATGAAAGTAGTCCCTTATTCTTCAGTTGTGGATAGCGTGATGTATGCTCAAGTATGCACACGCCTTGATATTGCTTTTATTGTCAGCATGTTGGGTAGGTATTTAAGTAATCTTGGTCAAAGCCACTAGAAAGCGGCTAAGAAAGTTTTGAGGTATCTTCAGGGTACCAAGGATCTCATGTTGAGATATCGACGTACCGACACTCTTGTGGTTGATTTTAGTGATTCCAATTATACAGACTGCGTGGATGATAAAAATTCCACTTCTGGTTATATCTTTATGATGGCTGAAGGAGCTGTTTCATGGAAAAGTGTCAAACAGGCACTTACAGCTTCTACTACTATGAAGGCAGAGTATGTAACGTGTTATGAGGCTACTTGTAATGCAATATGGTTACGGAACTTCATTTCAGCTTTGGAGGTTGTTCACTCCATTCTAGACCACTAAAATTGTTCTCGTGCCAATTCGAGTCAGATTTATGAACACTAGAGCACTTCTTGCTCCAAGCACACGACATGTTTTGTGAAATAGAAAGTTGTGTAGCCCTCGCTTCACTTGACCACACACGCCTACAACTAGCATGTTGCGTGCACTCCACTAACCAAAAAGCTTACCTATTTCGTGTTTCAAGAACATGTCACCCACATAGGATTGTTAGGAACCTAGAATCTTTATTTTAGTGGGAGTTTTGCATTTCATGTATTTTGTAAGGAAAACTCATGTTTTTTCGTTATTACATGCACATTTTAACGTTTGTCATTATCTTATGATTTTGTGTCATTTTGACCAAATAAATGCATAAATATGTTTTTTCTTTCTATTGAATCAATACTCTTGTCATTGAAATGCTTCTAGATTAGTACTGCCTGATTATGTACAATTCATACATCCTCTCGGTGTATTAATTGTAGATGATTGGATATGGCTATGTAAGTCTCTTGTTGAAACATTTGAGTTATGATTTTAATGAGGCAAATACTCATTATGTACGAAGTGCATCCTCTCAATGCATTAATTGTATATGATTGGTTATAGCTATATAAATCTATTAAGAAAGCTTTTGTGTTATGATTATGTCATCCAAGTGGGAGGATATTAGATTACTTTATTAATTATGGACTAAGCATAATTATATTGCAATTTTAATTGTATAATTATGCAGGTTAATTATGGGTCATTTATGGGATGGTTTAATATTAACTGACTATAAGCTCATGGTTCTATCTTCTCCCTTGCTTTGGTAAGCCCATTTGACCAAAACTCATTTGTTCCCTTGTGTTCTATATATATAAAAATGAATAGAGCCATATAATTTCATAAGGGTTTGGTAGAACACACTTTGGGAAAAAGAAATATCCATCTTCGACCCTAGCCTTTCTTTGATTTCATCCCCTAAAGATTTTGGAGACTAATGTCAGCCAACAATTCTGGATCCATGCCAAGTATGTTTTTTTACCCTATACAAATTGATATGATTGTTTGTTCAATAAAGTTGTTATTTTGTAATGTATTTATTGGTCTTTTGATTGTTGATTAATTGTTTTTTGGCTCAATAAATACTTTTGATTTTACAAATAAGTTTAGCAATTGGTATCAGAGTTTCTTTAATTAACTTTGAAGCTATCATATCCGTATTTTCTGGGTTATGTTCGCTTTTGTTAATGTTTTCAAACCATAAAAATTGCTAGTATTTGATTTTCCGTAAAATCTATCAAATAAATACTCTTTCTTTTTTTATGGACTTTAACGCCGTGGTTTTGATTTCAATGAGATGAATCATGAAACTTTTTAACTTAGGTTTTCGGTTTATTAACTTAATGATTAGTATATTATTGAGAGATCGATCTTTAAATTAATAATTTTCTGACTATTATGAGTTTTAGTGTAAACTTTGGTACTATATATCAAGACCAATTGTTTATCCGATAATATGACTTGATTTAGCTTAAACTTTTGAAATATAAAAGGTAAAATACTATCTTAAACAATATCTAATTAATAATAATAATACAAGCCTTTCCTTAAAAAATTGTAGAAGCGTTCAAAGCCTTTCTTAAAAACTCTTCTCTCTCTTGATAAGAAAAAAAACTCTTTATCTCCAAAAGCATCTGATTCTATTTCATTTAGAAATCAATTTTTCCATTTATCCAAACATACCATATATTGATATATAGAATAATTCTTTTAATAATAGAAGAGTTTGAGCCCTCGAGATCAACTTGACACGAGTGGATGGGTGTATGAGAGGTTTCAGATTCAAGTCTTTTTTGAAAACATACTTTTATAACGATATAATGCAAAGTACTAATCAATAGATGTCAAAAATAATAGAAGAGCAATCATTTGCTAGAAAATTTGATAAGTTCACATCTTTGAAGGGTATCTTTCAAATCCTTGTAAAAATCTTCAAGTAAAAGGAATATATCCATAGTGCAAGCTAGCTCCAAGATCACTTCCAAACAGTGGAGAAAAGATATGATCATGAGCAGTGTCATGTTGCCTGCCCTTTTTTTCTTCTTTTCTCCCTTTTTACCGCATTATATCATCCACCTCCAAACAAGCCCTATATAAATCTTCCTCCCTTTGCAGTGAAGAACTCAACAAACCATACATATATCTCCCAACAAGCAACAGAAAGCACCAAAAAAAGAAAAAAAATGGATTCCCATCAGAAGCTGAGAGCCATAAGAAGAAAGCTGGTCATGACACCAAAGGTTAAGCCAACCCCACCTTCTTCTACTACTTCTAAGGGTTTCCTCATGGATCCTTCTGCAAATCATCTCCAGATCAAGAAGAAGCAGATCTCGGTTTTCCAGCCTAATTTCGACACCGATTCATTTTATTTCACAGACAGCATATATCCTGATGATGCAGGTGTGGATGCCAAAGCCATGCTTTCATATATCAAATGTTCAGGCTCGTTTTAGCTCGACTAATTAGTCAGTCGATCGATAGCTGCAGGTTTTTTCGAGCTCAATTGTTCACTTCTCTCCCATTAGAATAATATCACTTCTGATGTACTTGTTTGTGTATCCATCTTTATTATATATGCTCATATGCTCATGAGCTTCCTAATAAAGTATTTTAAGAGAATATTTTCCGGTAATATGGAAATAGGCAGTGGGACAATGGAGGTAGAAGCTCCTTCAATGTAGTTATGGGGTTTTTCATAGGGTTTATGTGTTATGGAATCAACATAAATCAGAAGCCTGAATCGAGATTGAACAAAGTGTGTGGTTAACGTCATCATCCATAAAGTTTATTGATATGTGCATGGATGTTACAATCACACATCAGTTCCATATGAAATTGTAGAGTATTATTTAACCTTGAGGGGTTATCCCACCTATAAGGTCGGTCTTTTGGGTTTGGCTTTCCTATTGGGCTTAGGTACCTACCGTTTGTGCTTTCATTGAGAGTCCATTCGTAACGGGAAAAGACTACCTGAAAGAGAGCCACGTTGTGCTCTAAGAAAGGGTCTGGAGTGAAAGGTATCTAGGGTGTAAGCTATCTATAGACGTTCAACTTTTTTAGGTGTGGGCAATGATACGATCTCACATCTGTTCCATAAAAAATTGTGGAGTTGTACTTAAGCTTTAAAAGTTCTCCTACCTATCAGATTGATCTTTTGGGTTTGACTCTTCCATTAAGTTTAGGTACCTATCAGTAAACGAGGATAATTGTCAGAGATGAGAAGAGAGAAAAATTTTGTTAAGACTCTAGGGAGAGGTAGATTATTATTTTTTTTTTCACAAACTATGCACTTGATACACATAATAGTATCTGTTCCCACTGGAACTTGAATCCGGAACCCCTCTCCCTCTCTATATGCCCCCCGCCTATTGTTTAACGTTAAGACTCTACCACTTGACACTGAGAGGCAGACACTACAAAGGCACATTCTACGTGTAATTGACTATACTTTTTTCATGCTACAAAATTATTCTGGAGAAAGAGGAATGTTTCTTCTTATTGGTGGAATATTTCATGGATAAGTAATCCAACTGGGTGTATATATAAGCGTACAGATAACACAAAAGATGAGTAGTCTACATCCAGACCTGTTTATTCACAAAAATATCTAAGTAAAAAAGCACAAGCACCCGGATTAAGATAAGGCATAAAGCCATGGAAAGCAACTTCTTGTCTGTCACCAACTACTATACAATCCATCTTTCCAATTGAAGCCATTGTTTGATAAATTTGTCACCAACTACATTCTTGTAGTCCGATGATGGCTCTTGTTGGCCGTCTTTTTCATATCCCGGATCCATCGTGTGGACCGACAAAACCGCTGCTGCCGCTGCCCTGCACTTCCAAAAAGATTAATTAGGTTTTTAAAACATAGAATTTAACTTAGGTTTCAGAAGAATTAGTCTTGTATGAGTTAGGTAGGAAGAAGATGTAGGACTTACCTTCCAAATGCATCACATTCTTCTGGTCCAAGAGCACTGGTGCTTATGTTGGTCTCATGCAGCTTAACCTCATAGAAGAAATGAAAGCAGACCTCTCAAGCTCAAATTAATCAAGACAAATGAAACCATAGATGTATATGTAAATGTATATCAGATGAAAGTTCTGAAAATCTCACTTTCTTTTGGAGGCGAGTGTTGTCCTCTTGTAGGGATCTTTGCTGCATTTTTCATGAACCAGTACAATTTTCATCAAGTTTTTTGTTTTCAAAAAAAAACTTAAGAGTGTTTGGTTCCCATTTTCAAGAATGGTATTTTGTTCTAAGAAAAAAAAAACTAAAAACTTATTTAGTAAAAAAGGGAAAATATGCATAAATGCTTATGACTTATAAATATAAGTCCAATTTAGTCCTTGTATTTTTTTTCAATCCACAGATGTCCCTGACGTTTAGTTTCATAGCTCATTTATATCCCTACCATCACAAACTTTCATAGATGGACAAACAGGTATTTAAACGCCGTTGACATAGAACGTCATGTGAATAGTTCTCATTTGTCCATTTGTGCAAAATTGTTACGATAAGAGTATGGATGAACTATGATACTAAAGTCAGAGGCACTTGTATAAGTCAAGAGTATTTATGCATCTTATCCCTAGTAAAAAAGGGGTCCCTTATTTTTTGTATTCTCCATGTTTCCAAAACCTTTGTTTTCATAAAAGACTTTTTGGTGTTCTCTGTGTTTTCAAATACTATTTTCTAGAACAGTTTCAAGAACTCAAACCAAACAAGACCTTAATTTCACTCAACTTCAAATTACTTATCTCTTGTTCGTGATTATGACTAAAAAGAAAGAAAAATATTAGCAAATCACTATAAGCACACCAACATATTTACAAGCCAACCAGCCAATGGTGAATTCTTTACCATTCAGCTACTCTACTTAGACTGTATTAATGATGAGCATGTACTAAATTTTGTAGAATTTACAGTCTTTCAATGGCATAAATAATTTGGACACATGACCTTAATTTGATGAAGGGATTGTATTAATTAAGTTAGAATCTCACACGTTTTTTAAGCAGGTTGATATGCTCCGAAATGATTCGCCTCTGTCCAATAAAAAAAAAACTTAATTGTCAGATGATTAATCAATCAATCAATTATCAAAAAAGAATCTCAGTACGTAGAAATCATTGGCAGTGAGACTTCATAGGTTAATAAGAAAAGACAATAACAAATATGGAATAAAGGAAAAATGTAAGATTTTATATGGAAACCTTATAAGAAAAACTATGGATTGCGGAGAAAACCTTACTATCAATTTGAAGGGAATTACAAAATAAGGTTAACAGGGAATAAACCCTAATATATTTATATAACGAAAATACCCCGAACGTAAAAAATCCATACTTTGACACTAGAGCTACAAGCAGCCCTCTATTATCACAATGGGGATTCTAATTTTTTTCAACCTTCAAATCAAATCGGATATAAACCCAAAACCAAATTCGAGTCACAAAATAACAAAAAATTTAAAAGAAAATTAAATATAATTAAAAATAGTATTTAACCTTCTTAGCACGAATTCGTTCAACTCCGTTTTTGAGCTGCCTCTCGAGCTGTTTGAGCTCTTTCATTCCCAGTGTCGACAGATCTTCTCCGGCCAAATGCCTGCATCACAAAACAATTATGATAACTGTACTGATTTGTACAACGAAGACGAAGAAGAAGAAGAAGAAGGTGAGCAGCTACATACTTATGTTTTGCTTCCAAGGAATCTATTGTTCTCCTCAAGTTATCGATTTCAGACATCCAAAACTGCTAACAGAAGTCAAATATTGTAAACCATTAGTCCAATCCTACAAGTTCATACTCGGTCTTTTAAGATTAGCTTCTTCTAGGCGTGATCAAATTGTTTGATCAAATTATTAGCTACTTCATGGGCAATATATTCATATCTAAGAAGTTTTGAGAGTTTATAGCTCAATCAAGATTAGACATGATGAGAGATGATATCATACCTTGCTTCCCCCACCATCCTTTTCCTTCTTTTTTCCTTAAATTAGTGGAATATACATCACCATTAACTTTTGTCCAGATTCTTTCAAGTAACTCTTTGCCTTTACAAGGCAGAGTAAGGTAGCAGGCATGAACATGCATCAACATCATCTCGATCAGACATAGAGAACAGAAGAGGCCCAGCTTACTTGTGCTAAAAACCAGATACTAGGCCCATATGTTTCAGCAAGAAAAGACCCCATGATGAACAAGGAAAGAGACTTTCATATATACTACAATTTATATGATTTTTTTTTCCTTTAAGTTTAAGAAAAATTGAGAGAAGAAATAAAATGAATCGTCGATACCTCAATTGTTCTAGTGCGATGGTAGTTATTATTGAATTCCATCATCCCGACTTCATTCCTATACCTCGCTATGCTCCTGTCCATGCTGCTCCCATTAAATGAAAGTGATAATCAATCACATGCATATTTTTCATAGATTTTGTTCTAAGAAATGGGAAATAAAAAAATAAAATAAAATAAAAAAGGTTGAAGAAAGTAGATAGTACTCATTGCTGGCGAACTGGTAAGCCTTGCCGGAAGGGGAGAAGATGAGGAGGGCGACCTCGGCATCGCAGAGAATGGAGAGCTCAAAGGCCTTCTTGAGAAGCCCATTCTTCCTCTTTGAGAATGTGACCTGCCGGCTTGTGGAATTCTCTATTCTCTTTAGCTCCACCTTCCCCCTCCCCATATTTTGCTTATGGTCTCCTCCCTCTTCTCCTTTCAAACTACCCAGTAAGATTGAGACCAACTTATATATATTAGTCCAAAATAGAAAGAGAGAAAAGGGGAAAGAAAAGCTATCATCAAACATGTAAGTGAAATAATTGGATCTGCTCTAACTTAACCAGTGGTTTCGAGTTCAAGCCTTGAAAATATAGATGTATTCTGTAATAGAGTTTTACTGTTTTTGTAGCCCCTACCGAGAATTAGTCCATATACATTTCCATGAGAAGAAATAAATAAATAAATAACTTATCATGCCTGGGCGATGCCAGAAAGACTCAATCTTTCATAGCAAGTGTAAGATGTGAATTTGTGGGATCCCGAGTCTTGGGTTTTGAGAGTCCGAGTGGGTTCATAATTACGCATTTGTTGTTAAATGTAAGAAAAGAGTCCATCATGTCTACTTCATGTGGTAAAACGCTTAATCTTACATAAAAACAAAGTATATGAATAAGATCCCGAATCTCGGGTTCAGAGTTTGAGTTAGGATAATTTAATACATTGTAAGTAAAGCATGAATCATAAAAACAAACAAAAAAAAATCATTATTACATATTAATATTAGAATGTTGTTATTATGTGTTTGGGTAGAAATGGAGGTGGAGGGGGGCAATTGGCTTACAGACTGGCGGAGATGACTCCGGTGACAGGACGGCACTACCATCTTCTCTGCTTCCCAACTCATCCTTATCTTTCGTTATTATTACCAAAATCCCATTCCTCACGGTTGAGTTTCTAATGGGGTGTGTTCTCCATTAGGGTTTTTCAAGATGCAGTGGGGGAGATCGAGAATTTGAGGGTTAAAAAAAAATGTGTGCGAATTTGATTTTTGTTGGGCATAAAATAATCTTAAAATTATCAAAAAGTCCCTTCAATGTCCTCCTATTTACACAAAAAAAAAAAAAAAAAACCACCCTTTACTTGTTTTTATTATCAATATTTCTAAGTCAACTCAAGCTTTAAAGCACTATGTTTTTATTGTCTATCAATGAATAAATTAAGTGATAATGAAATACAATGAACGCGGATTATCATTTTCCTCTCCGTAAATATATAGATTCGTTATACATCAAGGAATATTTCCTGAATGAGGAAAATAAGCCTGGTTAATTTCTTGCTTCATTTATAGATTTGGGTTATAAAATCCATTATTTGTATGCCTAGGATGACAAGAAAGTGATGAAATAAAACAATACTTAAGCCATGCTATTAGGGATGAGTTGGGTACTATTCAAAGAAAAGAAAACTATTCTCATTACCACCACTAAAAAGCTATTTTCATTACCATCAGTAAAAAACTATTCTCATGACCATCACTATGTACATACCTATTTAAATCTTCTCTCATCATGTAATCTTGAGTGTTCTTGTTTTAACTTTTTTTTTTTTGCATATTACATTATAGTTTTATAATCTTATAAGGAATTTATACTAATTTTCCTATATATGTATCAATCATTTTATCACTTAAGTTAGGTTTCGAGGGAAAATGATAAAGGGTAAGAGTCATTATTTGGGTGACTCATTTTTAAGTTTAACAAGAGTACTATTACACCTAAATAGGCTTATTATTGTTAATTATATGATTAAATTTTAAGTGGAGAAAAAAGAAAAAAGAGGGAACTAAAAGTAAAAATATAAAATGTTTTAAAATTCGAATTGATGATTAACTCAGAAAAGTTATCGATTCACGTTTTATTAATTCAATCGATAATCGATTCATGGTTAAATTAGAAACATCAATAATTAATATATTATTAAAAATAAAATAATTATTAATCGATTTGACAGGTTTAACTAGCAGTGATTCAATTGATTTGACTAATTTAAACCGATTTTTAAAACATGAATGAAAATTGAGATGACTCTCGTGTAGGTGGATGGAAGTGAGTGAAGAGTGGGCACATAAGAGATAGAGAGCAGGAATGAGAGGGAGACACGCGTCTAAGAAAAAGGAATGATTGAGGAGGGAGAGATAGGGTTTCAAAAGAAGAAGGTGAAAAGGAAAAAAGGTCATGGACTGAGATGATGACATTTTTGAAGGTTTGGGAGACAAATGTCAGAATCAATCTTAGAGTAGTCTTGACATGGGGGAGGCCCATGTGGGTGTGGGTGGAAGAGATAAGTCTTAGGATTCATTTTGTGTTCCCCTAGTGCAGTGCACCTCCCATTTGTGATAATGGGAATAATCCTAGGACTACTTCACTTCTTCCTCCTTACTGATCACTTCTCCCTTCCTCATCGTTTATGTTCCCTCTCTCCCTCCCTTTTTCTTTACAAAAATGAGTGTTTTCCCTTATAAGTATTTATTTATTTATTTATTTATTGACTGTGTCTAAAGTCTTACATCGATTCAAAATGTGAAGGCTTATAAGTTTATAGATATGAACAATATTTAATTTGTATAAAAGTTTTTGAGGGAAAGCTCAAAAACAAAATCATGAGGGTCATAGGTTCAAAGTGAATAATATCATACAAATGTGGAAAGATGAGCCCATCAAGTTTTAACAATAAGTTTCAGATAGAACAGGTTCAAGCCTTAATCAGACAGTTAGGGACAAGCACACAAAATAAGGTGGATGAGTGTCGAACCCTGGGTTATGTGATGTTTCACATAAGGCATATACTCGAACGTCTTAAAAGTTAAGGAAATTTTGGTTCAGCGAGTCTAAAAGTAGTGGATGCCAAACAAAATGATGTGTTGCAAGTTTTAGTTCTCGACAAGAAATAGCTTCAAATATGCATGGCCAACACCTCAAAGTCAAGAAAATCCTGATTTGAAGGGAGGCTCGGTGTAAGTGAATGTTGAATAAAATGGTATGGTATTGCGAGTAGTGAGCTCCTAGCAGGTGGTGTGTGTGCTTGAATGCAATTAAAAATTACTTCACATAAAACATGTGCATCCAAAGTCCCACATTGTTTAGGAATGAAAAAGCTTACGACGTTATAAGCACAATGAGAATATCTAATTAGATGGCATTTTATATAAGCTTAAAACAAAACCACAGGCGCGCACTCCAAAGCTCGGAAGAATATATCATATCAATGCGAAACATTTGGTCCATCGGTTTTCCCAACATATTGTTTGAATCATTCATGTGAAAAATGACTTTAGGGTGTTTGATTTCTTCAAAAATAAATATTAATTTAAGAGGTGTTGAATTTAATATTCTAAATTATTTTTGTTATACTTTACAAGAAATGTCGAGATCAAACTTTACAAGAAATGTCAAGATCAAGCTTCTGGCTTTACTCGCGAGGTCCTTTAAAATTTTCTTCATCTGATAGTGATTGTTAAGATCGATATCACAATAATGAAATATGAAAATAAAGAAAAACAACATATTTTTGAAAAAATCCTTGCGAGAAAAATATCACGCGAAAGAGAGAAAATCACTACTAACTGGTATAATTACAAAGCATTCCACTACTGCGAATAAACTCTAATTGAGCACATAACGAAAAAATCCAAGCATAAATGTCCATACCCGAGCCTGGGCCTAACGGCCTAGCCCCTCTGTTACCACAACATATCCTTATTTTTTTTCTCAACTTTTTTTTTCTTTTCACAAAAATCGCACCACAAGCCTTCAAGTCAAACATAAGCCCAAAACCAAATTCGGGTCACAAAAAACAACAACGATAAGTATTGCCATCCTACAAATTAACTTTTTTTAATGATTATGACCTTTTTATATTTAACCTTTTTATAGTTTACGGTTTTATTTTTAAAGAAAATAGTTTTTTTTTTAATCCTAGTCATCTCTCTCTTTACTTTCTCTTTCAAGCCCTTCTTCATTAGACAGAATGAGTGATTTTTTTTTCATTTTTATTTTAAAATCATCAATTTCATCCTTTCTTCCCTATATTTTGATTTTTTTTTTCTAATAAAGTGGTTTCTTTCACACCGATCTAGGTTTGTCTTTGTTTTTACTTCGTTTTTTGTGTTTTGTCACCAACTTATCAAGGCTGCCAGTACGTAGTCGCTGGCTGCCGACACTTTGCTTTCGTAGTTATGTTAGCGCTTGACGACAAAGTTCGATTCAATAAAGTCATCATATCAAATCATGTTCACATGTAATAGTCAAGATGCTATGTATCCTAATCTTAAGATTCTGAAGATTCTCAATTATCAAACATATGTGACCTTGAATTGATCATTTTTCCTATTAACCTAGATGTTGTGTCATCCTCTAAAGTTTTTAGCATTTTTATTTTGTGTTTTTATCAATTGTATTACTAACCTGAATCCATAAATTTATAATTTAAAAAAAAATAGTTTTTTATTTTTTTTATTTTTGAAAATAAGTTTTTATTTAATTAATAGATTTTTGAATGTTAATGTAATTTATAAAGATTATAATAGGTAATAGAATCGTATTATAAATCTTTTAGAGGGATTCTACTCATGTACTGTGTACAATTTGATTAACAAGAGTAGTACTTTTTTCTAATGAAATCTATTTAATATTTCAAATATGAAAAAAATATTTAATTTCTCCTATTTAATGTCTAGAGCACCTCAAATGACCAAGGCCTAATTATTCCATTATGTTTTCAATTGTTTCTCAATCTGTTCATAAAACACCTATAGTTTCAACATGAAACAGAAAATTAATTGTTTCATGAACAAATTCCTTAAACATGTTCAGGCTTAAATCAAAATTTTTAATATATCTAAGTACATCGATCTTTAAATCCAAAGACTGTTATAAGACCTTATTCTGAATGTTAGAGCGTGGTTTACACACACCCCAAGTGGATGTATGATATGTACTGAAAGCACATAATATCAAAATAAAACAGAAGATAGTTGCATATTGAAATTCACAACTATGATTATTTGTCTCTTAATCAAGATCCATCCCTATAAGAGTTTCATAATTCTATACTGCTGTTTATATTTTGAAACTATTCTGATAATGTTTTTTTAAAAACATAAAAATATCTCTCAATTATGTTTTTATCGTTCTAATTTTGAATATTTTTTCTTCCGTTGTTTGCTTTGATAAGCAGAATGTTAAATTAAAACCATATGCATTTTTCTTATTTTCCTTTTTTTTTTATAAATTAAAAAACGTTTTTAAAAATATGAACCAAACATTTCCATAGTTTTTAGAAAAACAAAAAAAACTTTATATGATAAAATATACTCATAACATACATTTGAAGAAATAATCTTGAAAATGAAATGTAATATTCCCACTACATCTCAAAATTTCTAGTCATTTCAACTGATCAGGTCATGTTAATAGGACAATATTATAACTTCATTTTCACATCCCTTTAATCTTATTGGGTCTTGGCTTGGTGCCATAAGAAGAAGCCAATAGAAAATCGACATGCACAGATGCTTTAGGGAGACTTTTCATCTTGGAAGGTGGGGGAAGCAACAAAACTTTCTCTCGAACCAAACAGCCTGAAATGGGGGGCCAGCTGACTTGAATGTCTAGACAGAAATTGCACCACTTTAAACCGAAAAAGACTCTGGTGAAAACAAGAAGACATCTATGCAATTTTTAGTGGTGATATGAGTAAATCAAACCCCAGCAAGCTTCATCCACATAATCTCAACTGGATTCCCTCTAATCTTTGTATCAAGAAAAAAAAAATGATAATGACCCATCTCTCTCTCCCTCCATGGATTTTTGACAACGTATATATTGTGTTATATCATACATGGTGGGATAAGTCAGAGCATGTCTGGCTCTTGTCTCTACATAATCGGTTATGCATTGATTATGCTATTTTTAATGTTTGAGAGGATTGCACAAAGAGAGAGAATCTAAGCCATGTCCAAGTTTTGAGGTGGAAGTTAAAAACTGATTAAAGCTTGTAGGATATGGTGGAGATCAAACAAATCAAAGCGGAGTCTATTATGAACTTTTAAATGAATAAATGGGGGACAATGAGATCTGACTCAATGGTTAAGGGTTAGGCAAAACATAAGGAAGACCCGGGTTCGAGTCTCCATGAAAACATAATGGTACAACATTGTAATGTTAAGTGACTAGATGTCAAAAAATGAACAAATGGAGAACAAATTGCAGACATAGGTCTCGTCTCAAACCCAGGACCTCCTGCTGAATCAGACATTGATGCCCAGCCAACTTTTCTAAAAGTTCAAACTCGTAATATTTATGTTTAATATGAATACCATGTTTCACGGTATGGAAACCCTGTAAAGTCATGATATTCATGTTAAATCCAAATTCTACAAGGTTGAACTTTTTGGCTGCATGCATAATAGTCTCCATGAAAACATAATAGTACAACATTGAAATGTTAAGTGACTAGATGTCAAAAAATGAACAAATGGAAAACAAATTGCAGACATAGTCTCGCTCTTTAAACCCAGACCTCCCACAATCGTGACACCGATACCCAATCATCTTTTTCTAAAAGTTCAAACTCGTAATATTTATGTTTAATATGAATACCATGCTTCAAGGTATGGAAACCCTGTGAAGCTATAATATTCATATTAAATCCAAATTCTACAAGGTTGAACTTTTTGATTGCATGCATGGGTATGAGGCCGCATGCACGTCAGCGAGAATGTGAAGCCATGATTTTGTCATTTAACACAGACATATCTTGGTTTGACAGAGGTCCCCGCGCTCGAAGTTCGAACCCTTCTTACAAATTCAATATTTGATCCCCATTGTTTGTGATGAAAAGCCTTTACCTGGACTTTAACTCTCCATCTCGCACGAGTATGTGGTCACATGCACATGAGAAAGGGTGTGAAAAAAGTTGGTCATTTAGCAAACCCCATTTCTACTTTATTTTCGATGCAATGCATATATACATGTTTACTTCACAAAGATCCATTTTTTCGCTGTTAGTTTGTATCATGCATAATGCAACAAACTAAATTTGATCATACATATTCAACGCTCAGGATCTTTTATTCGTTAGATATTACTATAATGATTTAGCTTCGAGGTGTGATTTTGTTATTCTTGTCCTAAAATCACTCATCTATATCTTTTTCCACAATTTTCTCTTAATAAAGTGGTTATTCTACACAGATCTAGGTTTTTATTTGTTTTTTGGTGATTTAATCGTCATCTTCTGTGACGCCCCAAAACCCGGGGGTCCGTTGACTACCCGTCAACCTGCGGAACACAAGTGGAGGTCGGGTTACCCGACGCCACTTTAGAAAATTCCGTAGTCTCTTTGAATGGGAGCTCTACCCAAATACAAGACTCGTGAATAACCCGTGATTTACTGCCCCAAACAAATTCAATATACGCAATATATCCACACGGCCACTGGGCTCATAAACTAATGCTCATAAAAACACATATCACAACTATTCTCTAATTATCTCCCAATAATTACATAGTTGATTTACACTTTTATTTTATACAAACATATATTAAAATCTACAATTCTAATACATGTTATGTCCAAAAACCATCAAACCACAAACCGGCTTCTTCAAATGACTGGTTTTCGAGCCGCTCCATGTACTGAAATAAGGGGTCCCATCGACGGGTGAGCTAGTCAAGAGGAGAATCCGCCCCAAGTGGGCTACTCACCACCTGTCAAGTAGCCGCACGCTCCAAAGAAACACACACTCAAGAAATACACGATCCTACTCTTGAATGTCTACATGATCGCCCATGTCACGAGTCCTCACCGACTCACTCACACTTGCTCTGCCATGTATGAGAAAATAATCATTTTCAAAACAAAACTTTGTTCTTGAAAATATACTTCACCCAAATATTCAGATAAGTATTGACTACCCTCGAGGCTTAATCGGCCATAGTCTTCGAAATGGGCCACGGCCTCATCCAAGTGATCCGTCGCCCATCTCCAACCCAATTCTCCGGAATATCATCCTCGTGAAATTCCTTTCGCAAACATATCCGCTTTTACAAAATGCCTTGGTCATGCACTCACACCTAATTTTGTACTTACCCAGCCGCATATGAAATGCATTATGCCATTTTCAAAATCATTTACACCATATGTCAACATGCATATTTTCAATCAACTACAATTACACGCATGTAATTTAACACATCAATCATCACCCGATTTAGCTCAATTGAGCAAATCATAAAATCGTCTCCAATGGCTTACAAACACAATTTAATTCCATATAATTGTGTCATTGTGTTAACACCTCAAGCATTAACCTAATAATTCTTTGATCGACCAACTCTCCAAATTAATTTCTACACACACCAAGCCATTCAATTCACACAATTTCAATGCCAAAATACATGGGCCTTTATGGCCATTTCACACAAACCCGGAATGTTTTAACAAACCCGAAAGCCCAGCCAGCCGGGCTGTCCACGGGCACCACATTGCCCAACTCCTGGGCTCCACCTGGGAACCTAATTTCTTACCAATTTCCTATCTTATAAACACTCGTGTTAATTTAATGCATAAATTCCACACAATCAAATTTCAATACGCTCTCGGACTGGTCACGCACACCCCAAAATCTTCATAATTCGGTCCCATGTTTTGGGACCGACCACAACCCATTCCCGCATTTATTCACATCAAGACATGATGAAAAGCTGAAAAATTCTCGACTAAAGACCCAAATGTACTCTAAATTTCTGGGCAACACCGCCATCTCCACAAATCTCAAAGGAACACCCGGCCCCAAGCCAGGGATCGATCAACCACCCCTCACGGCCTCAAAACTAACTGGAACACTTAAAACCCTTAAAATTAATAAAACGCAGCAGAGGGAGGTATCCCCAATTCTCGGAAATGACAAAACTCATTAAACTCAAATCAACGCCAGAGTCGCCCGCGCAGTAACGTTTTCCCTTCATTCCGCCGACATCCAACGGTCCGATCGCTACAGATTTCCGCAAGTCGAGACTCTCTCTCTAGAATCACCATTTTTGCTCCTCCACGCCTACTGCATCTCCCCCAAATGACTCCCACGTTTTGTCTTTGATTTTAAGTGGAGAAGAACACTATTTGATCTTTTGTCTTTTGTGACTTAAGATCAAATTTAAACGATACAGATGCCCCTTCTCGCATTTGGATTTTCTGCACTATCTCACATCCATTTCATTATTTCTCTACTCATACCACTTATGGTACATGAGTACATGCTATCTCTGTGTCTTTCAGAAGATCGTAACTCCGCTATCAAGCATCCGAATGACGCCGAAAAACGGTCGACTGGGATCGTCTCTAAAAATTATGAAATTTTACGCCGCCAACTGATTAGCGAGACGATTCCAACTTTAGCACGATCCGCTTTTAATACTGAGATCTAGAGAATTAATTACGGATTTTAATTGTGAATTACAATTTTGTAATCAAAATTACGATTTTGCCCTTTATTCCCGGGAAATTGAAATTTCCTGGTCTTACATTCTCCCCTCCTTAAAAGGAATTTCATCCCGAAATTCTATGCCCATACACATCCAACCATGTGCATACGTAACCTACCTATCTCCAAGACCTTGCTCTGCATGACAACCCTGGCCAAGGTCCCAATTGATCGATAAACCCGACGGTCACATCTCATCCATGTGAAACCCGACATCAACAACCGAACATGTCTACCAATCCTAAGGTCCACCACACGCTCGTCGGCAAGAACTCCTCGACCCCCCGCCCATGTGGCCCAACCGTCGAAGTAATTAAGTGTTAAAAAGTGGCATCCCCGGGATCGACATCGATCCCTCCGACCCATACTAGCAGACGGCAGCACTTAATTGCATCACTGCCCGGACGCCCCCGGATTGTGGGATCGACTCCCAATCCTAATGTCATCACGGATCCCGAACCCCAGATAACTTCCATGCAACATCTCCGATTCCATTACGATGCATTTACATGGCAAACAAAGAGTCATTTAACTTTCATTCAGCCTAACTAGTAATGCAGATGGGCCGACATTAATGGGATTTCGACAACCATGAACTCGACCTCGCTCATTTTCTAAGTGGAAGCAATTTCCAACCACTCAATTCATTTATTTCAAGAAGGTTTTAGGCTCTCTTGTTCATTTCAATATCCAACTCCCTAAGGTCATAATTCATAACCTTACCATTCACCCTTTTTCCAATACGCATTACACCATGCATATTATGTTCTACGCAACTACCGCGCAATCACGATTCTCAAAAGGTAGTTAAATCCAATACAATTCTAAGGCATAAACATAGCACCGAGACACTAATCATACACATAACCAGCGTATATATCAAGTTCCTACATTTATGAAGCAATGTAGGACAATTTATCCTCAATTTAAGTCATTCTGATTCACAAAAATTTTATTTTTGAAAATTTTATTTTTCTAAAAATTTTATCAAAATTTATTTGATTTTTATTTAATTTTTTACTTAATAAATTTTTTCTTAAAATTTTATTTTACAATGAACAAAGGTTCATTTAATGACTCAGAAAATAACAGGCCGAACCCGGCCAAAAAACCGAGCCGAGTGTACAAACCCCAACTCCTGCTCCAAATTGCCCAATTCACAAGACAGTTTCACCAGCCACTCCCCAAATTGTCAGGCCCCAAGGCTGCTTCGCTGGTCTCACGCCCTCGTCACGCCGCGACCGCCGCCCGGGGCCGTCCCAGCCCCTCACACACGGGGCCCCGAAGGCTGGCCAGCTCATACGCCATGTCATTTCGTCGCCAAGACGCCCACACGCGCCCATTCCGCCACGCCCCAGCCCAAATTGCCTCATGCTCAATGGGCAGCCATCCGTGTTCTGTACTCAATTTTTTTTTTTTTTTCTTTCACCCACTGAGCACCAAAAAAAATATATTTATTTATTTTCTTCATTTTCCAAAGACACCAATAAATTTATTTAAAATTTATTTCATCTATATATATATATATATATATTTTTTCAACAAACCAAAATAAATTGCTAAAATTTATTTTATTTATTTGTTCCGGGCTTTACACATTGTAAACCTTAAGGTTTGTTTTCCAACATGCCTATGTGCTATTTACCTAAGCACACAAACATTCGCATCACAGTATACAACATGTCATACACACCAAACACATACATGCCAACCATTCATCAACATCCATGATCACACACAAAACACACATGTCGTGGTCCTAGTTTTGTCCGTGTCTTCCCAAACTCACTCACACTTAAGATCTGACCACACCTACCGGCGATGTTCTTACTCGCTTAAGGACTCTAGCCCAATTTCCTCAATCCTCGGTTTTCGCAGATACCTAAGGTCCAACATTCTCGCACCTATGGCCTAGGACCCAAGTCCTCAAGCCCAGGGTAATCGTATACCTAGCTATCAACACTAAGCCTGTGTATTTATAAACCTAGTTCTCCGATAACACTGTCGCTAAGCCGGTATCGAACTAAAACTTATAACTACACCCACGAGCCCCAAGGCAATCGCTGGCACTGGCTTCCGATACCAGTCGTGACGCCCAAAACTGGGGTCCGTTGATTCAATTCACACTCGCGGAATACGCGAGTGGCTCCAAGCTACCCGACGCCACTTTAGAAATTCGGCAGTAGCCTCTCAGACGGTTCTACCCAAATACAAAACCTGTAAATAACCTGCATTTACCTGTCCCAAACAGTCCAATATATGCAATATATCCAATACGCCACTTGGGCTCATAAACTAATGCTCATAAAAACACATATCACAACTATTCTCACCATTTCAATAATTACATAGCTTGATTTACACTTATTTATACAAACATATATTAAAATCTGCAATTCTAATACATGTTATGTCCAAAAAACCATCAAGCCACAAACCGGCTTCTTCAAATGAATTGTCTTTCGAGGCAGCACGCCCACGGCAAATTCATTATTGTCCAACTCCTACTCCACCTTTGGAACCGACTTTACCAATTTTGTAACACCCCAAAATAGACCCTAGTCGTTTTCAACATGTTTAGGGTATATTAAAAGTTAAATATGAATTTTCGAAAATAAAACAAAGAATCCGAATCATATTAGAGACAAGGGTAAAGTGGGCATTTAACACTGAGATATAAATGGCATAAATAAATAAGTT
Organism: Tetrastigma voinierianum; assembly: GCA_016808115.1. NCBI lineage: Eukaryota > Viridiplantae > Streptophyta > Magnoliopsida > Vitales > Vitaceae > Tetrastigma > Tetrastigma voinierianum. The sequence goes on from JAEQBH010001524.1 coordinate 218,010, forward strand.
GATATGCAATTATGGAAATTTTGAAAAGATGGGATGCCAAATTATGATATGTGTGTTAGATTTAGATTAATAAAGAGAGAAAGACTAAAATTGCATGAAGCAAACTTAAGTCAAAAATGGGTTTTTGATGGCCAAACATGGCCTTAGAAAAGATGGGATTTTAAAGACCAAATTTGGTCTCAAATTGGGAGAAACCGTAGAGAGAGAGAGAGAAGGGGAAGAGAGAAGAAGAAGAGGAAGAGGAAGAGAAAGGAAGGAGATCAAAGCAAAGAGGTATGGAACTATGACCTTTAGTATGGAAACTACTTTGAGTATGAATTAAGTATGGATTTATGGAATTCTAAGGCTTGGTATGGTTATTAGTTGGTTCCCAAAAACCTAGGGTTTTGTTAGGATTTCTTCCTAACCCTAGAATTTTAAAAGTAGTTTTCAGAAACCTGAATAGACAAGCCACAAATCTTCTCGAGGATGAATTCATAGTTCAAAGGAGCAATTGAGCGAGGTTTAGAATAAACCTCAACAAACTTTTGGTTTAGCTTGTGTTTGCTAAGACCCATATTGAATAGATCTTTGAGGAATTCATGAAAGAATTTTTGAAGAAAGATATGTAATTGGAAAAAGATGAATTGAAGAAAAAAGAGATTACAAGAGACATAAGGACGAGATGTGTGGTTAAAGTATAGAATTGATTTGGGTATCAGCATAGAAAATAGGTGAAAACACCCATTCTGGGCATTCTCGAGTGTCTTCTACCGTAGAACTTAAGTCCTACCGGTAGAACTGATTCGGTCATTTTTTGGCCAAGTCCTTACCGGTAGAAGTTAAGTTCTACCGGTAGAACTTGTTCTGGTTTTCCCGCCGACTCGCTTTAGTATTTTGGCCATAACTTACTCATTTCTTATCCGATTTGGGTGATCTAAGTGGCCAATTAAATAGACTTCAAGGAGAACAAAACATATTTACTAAGTATTCCAAATTCTGAGACTCTAGATAGCTCCAGTACCACTCAAAGTGGGGCCATGTGCAAGCCACATTCTGGTTCCAGCTTTGAACATAGAGTAGTCCGGGTTGTTTCGGACGTAACTTGAGTTCCGGTGCTTCGAATTGGGTGATTCCAGTTGGAATAGAACCCTTAGCACCTTAGCTTTAAATGATTATAAGGACATAGTGTCAAAATATTTATATAAGCACCCGAAATCTGGTAATACAAACGGTCAGAAAATCGTAAATGACTAGTTGGCATGAAAATGCCATAACTCTAGTTTGATGATCCGATTGATCGATTCCACCCTAAGTAAACTAGATTCATAAAGGAATAAGAATATATGAATGAGGTGTATTTTTATAGATGTGTTCATTAATATGAACATAGATTATCTGACATATATTTAAATGAATAGATAGAACATGCTAAGAACAAATGATAGAATACATCGATATGAGTATATGATAGACATACAAAAAGGAATAAGATAACACGCTAGAACATACGATAAAAGACATAAAACGAGCAAGAATCGATAGAGATAGTTAGCACGACAAAGCATAGTGTACATAATGATAAGTACATATATGAAAATGTGAATGAGTAAAAGCCTACATAATAGGAATATAGCAAGTACAAGAATAGCTAAAACATGATAGAAAGGTATAAATGATAGAAAAAGATATGACTATATGTAATATATAGATATATGAGAACCGTAATATGAAACTGCAAATATGAGAATTAATACGTATAGCAAATGATAGGTATATATGCATAAGCACCATGATAATAATAGCTTATTCACGCCATGCAGATATGTACAGAAAACGTAATAAAGTTCGACGGTTCGCTGTGACCTTATAGAGGGATAGATGTACGTCACAGTGAAGATACAAATTATTGGCAGCGATATTCATAGATGATATCGGCGCCTGCTTCGTCGATGATAGATCCCGTTTTGGACTAGTACTTCGCAGGCGGTCACCACATTGCACTCGAAATCACTGCCTCAGACAAAATGATAAGATTTTCGGTATACATGGGGACAGAAATCACTGTCTGCATGCTGATAGTACCTTCGGGTACAATAACGTACAGATCACCGCACAAAGGATAGTACCTTCTGCACACATAGCCCTCTCGAATCCACTTCTGGCCGATTTGCATACGTAAACCAAAAATTTAAATGACATGATAAGTACATTATAACCCGATATGAAAATAGTGTATAAAAACACAAGAAAAGTAGGATTAGTACAGGATAACAGATATGAACAAGACAAGATGAACACTTTATAATAGGAAAGTATACAATAGTATTAAGTATGAGAAAAGGAAGAATGCAATAAATCAGTGAACTGAAAGATGAAAAAGACATAAACTGTAGAGCATGCTATGAAATTTGACAAAGAATAGAATATTGAAAAGACATATAACAAGCGAAAGCATTTAACACGTGATAAGTATAGAATATGTAGTACTCAAATAGGAATACATAAAAAGTGATAAATAAAGGAGATACTAAACACATGTAACATGTAATGTAAGATTGACATGCAAATAGGAATATCGTGATGATAAGGAATTACGTTATAGAAAAATGTTTCAGATATAACGTATACGTATAAGCTTCTGCGGATACTACCACGGCTGGTTGTCCATTGAAGCATGCTCCCACTAAGCTAAAGTTTAGCACTACGCTCAACCAGAGTACAGGAGAAGCAGGAGTTGTAGTACGAGTCTGATCCACATCAAGCAAAGAAATGGTGTCAACACCAATAGTCCACGGGCATTTTGGTATAATGTATAAGTCTTTTGTTTCTTTAAACACAAATGTTTAACACTATTAAATATGTACATATAAGTAATCAGATAAAGAATGGACTCGTATACGCAGATAAATCAGGATTGACACCACCAAGTGGTAGTTCTTTGTACATGTTCAAATGATTTTGTTATTAATGAATTTGCTTTATGCACCAACAGACAGTAATACCGAAAGAAATGCGCTAATGAGTCCTAATATATAGAGTAGATAGCATCACTCGACTTCGGTTCGATCCACCAATTCCGCCGGGTCGGGATCGGGGGCGTGACAAATTCCCATCTTATAAACACCAAAGCGTAATTTAACGCATAAATTCCACACAATCACCCCCATTAACAGCTTTCCTGACTGTCACTGGACAAACTCAAAAATCTTCCATAATTCGGTCCCACAGCCTCGGGACCGATCAACAACCCATTCCCTAGTGATTTATTCACATCACTGATTTAAAGCAGTACCTGGAATTAAAGACCTAAACAGCCCTAAATTTCTGGGTAGTCACGGCCATTCCACAAATCTCAAAAATTCTAACAATTCTGGCCCCAAGCTGTGACGATCAAACTACTCACTACTAAACTAACCGAAACATCGAAAACCCTAAAATCTTAATAAAACGCAAAGCAGTGGTAAAATCCACCTCTCGAGCTTGTCAAAACTCACAAACCCCGGTCCACGCTGTGAACCGCTCCGCGTAACGTTCTTCCTTTCTCGTCTCCGCCGATTATCCAACTGGTCCGATCAGATTTGCAGGTGTCGCAGACTCTCTCTGTAATCACCATTTTGCTCCTCCACGCCTACTGCATCTCCCCCAAATGACCCCATGTTTTGTCTTTGATTTTAAGTGAGAAGAACAATACTGGTCTTTTCGGTTTTTCGCGACTTAAGATCAAATCTCTAAACGCATGTTTATGTCCCTTCGATTCGATTTTCTGACTATCTCGCCATCCATTTTCATTATTTCCTCTACTCATACCACTTTATGGTACATGAAAGATACGCCATTCGCGCTTCTTCGCTGTATCGAAATCGGTTTACTAAGACTCCGAACAAATGACGCCGAAAAACGCGGTTTACCTAACCGCCTCTAAAATTATGAAATTTTACGTGCCAACTAAATTTCGCGAGACGATTCCAACGGTACGATCCGTTTCATCATCTGAGATCTAGAGAATTAATTACGGATTTTTAACCGTAATTACAATTTTGTAATCAAAATTACGATTTTGCCCTTATTCCTGAAATTGAAATTTCTCGGGTCTTACATCTCCGTGCTCTTGTAGTTGTTGTCGTCTTAGTACGATAGGTGATTATGTTGTCTTTGTACGACATATTGGTTTTGCTATCGTGGGCGCAAATACATGCACTGCACTAAAGAAAGATATACGATCAAAACAATATAAATCAAATCACCATTACACATGTCATAATCGAATCACAGGTATTATAGCAATAGTAATATCAAATGGCAGATTCAACCATCAAGTATATGTACTTTGGGCTAATTCATTACGCCATTAACTCACGTTGCTTCATCTTTAAATTTTATCAATTTCATGTACGCTTTCTATCACGATTATTTGGTTTCAATCAATTTAAATTATTTTTCTCTTTTAAAAAAAGGGTTTTCAGCTTACAAAATATTGTATTAAAAAAAGTTAGTATTTAAAATAATTTTTAAATTTTTAAAAACATTCACAATGTTTTGTTGAAGGAATAGGTCAGAAATAATTATTTCAAAGCTACAATGTTTTATAAAGATGCACTTAAAGAGGCTTTAAGAAAAGTGTTTCAATTAGAAGTCTTCTTGGAATTTAAATTAAAAAAAAAAAGAATTTAAATTTAAATTTAAAAAAAAATAACAACAACAACAATGTTCCAAAGACAGTTGAACAGTAATGTTTCTCTTTCAAATAATTGTTGTTGAACAGTAATGTTTCTCTTTCAAATAATTGAACAGTGTTTCAAGTAGAAGTCTTCTGAATTTAAATTTAAATTAAAAATAAATAAATTTAAATTAAAAAAATTAAATTTAAATTTTAAAAAAAAAAATTTAACAACAACAACAATGTTCCAAAGACAGTTGAACTTTCAAATAATTTTTGTAAGCATGTTTTTTCCTAAAATTGTTCTCCAATATGTGCTACAAAGTTATTTTTAACTTTTAAGTTTTATGCCATCATGTAAGTTTTTTTTTTTTGAAAGAAATAATTTATTAATTCAAATTTCAAACCAACAAATATTATATGGAAACATAAAATAAAATTCACTTTAAAAGATTTTGTGGATGGTCTGTATCTAGGTTAATAGCATGGGCTCAAACCAGTTAAATCTTTACGTATTTGTTAATCTTATAATGAGATAGAATCTGCTGTGATTTGATTTCTGTATCTGAGCTATTGTGTTGATGTCTTTGTCCGTCGAATACGTTTTGGTCTGCATCGCATTTGTAGTCTGAGGCAGCCTTATTATGGCTATGATAAGTTGACGTAGCCAGTAGCTACTGATAAGTCGTAATAATCCTTAAAAAAAAAAAAAAAAAAACACAGCGCACCTGATAAAAACTTAGATGCATATGAAAATGTTTTATTGAGATAAAAATGATAAAAAAAAAAAATGTAGATAAGTGATTTAAGGCCAAAATGACAAAAAAAAAAAAAAAAATCATCACTCTTTATTTAAGAAAAAAAAAAAGCTAGTAAAGAAAAGATAAGAGGAAAAAAAAAAAAAGTGACGACTAGGATTTAGGTATTCATTGGAGTTTTAGTGAATACAGTTTTACTACTTTAAAATAAGTGTATTCAAAAAAAGAAAAACTTTAAAAAATTTATAAAAAATGTAAATTTTTTGAAAAAAACATTTTATATATTTGCAGTTACATAAAATATGTGTTGAATGTTTCTAAAATGCTTCATAGTTTTTCTCCTTAAAAGGTATGTAGGATTCAACTTTTGTAGGATGCTTTTGCACATGCATATATATTGAAGCTATGGGGGGGGAGGGGTTTCCTTTTTCTTTTCGGCCCTTTTTGAGGAACAATGTATGTGGCTATAATATATAGAAACATAAAGTAAAGATCTTGGTGGGAGACTATATTGTTTTTTTTTTTTTTTTTGGTCAATGTTAAGATTGTGAGGAAACATTATTATAGTGTGAAGCTACCATACTAACCATAGGATAATGTTATGGTGGTTATGGGGGCATAATGATTTTCATCAATTTCTGTCATGATTTTTTTTTTTCAAACTTGCTTTTTCTTCATGCACTTCACCTAGTTAAAAAAAGTTACGTGCCACTTGCATGTGTAATCACACCAATCTCTGACTATTTATTTAAATGAAATCATTTTGCGGTGGAATTTTCATTAACTTTCAACCTTTGGGTGGATTGTATTTTGTTTTTTTTTTTTTTTTTTTTTATCATGCTAAGACAATAGCTTTTATAATTGTTATTAAAACCAACTTTAATTGTCTTCGAAAGCAAATGTTAATAATGTTTGTTTATACGATCGTTTCAACTTGCGTAGTAAAGTGGGATTAAAGGTGCCAAGCAGGTTGGAACTCACGGTGATCGCGAGTTATAAAGAAGGCAAAATATGATATGTAATTTTATATATAAATTTAGTCCATATTTATATTAATCCATCATTTTAGAACAAGTACTACTTAAAAAATGGTTTAATTATTAAATGCTAATCAATGATTAGTGTCTTCTTAATTAAGCTATTTTCAGGGTTTTTGCCATCTATTTACTTTACATTACATCATAATATCATGTTCCCTACAAATTTTGTCCCGAGACTCAAACCCTAAAACCCTTTATTCCCTATAATTGCTTGAGCTCTTACCCATTCAAAGTAAGTATTATTGGCAGCTATTTTTGGTTTTAAAGAGCATTAAACTGTTTTAAAATTAAAACACCTAAAGAGACCCTAATTATCTATTAGTAATGAACGCCAATGAGTAATCTCAACTGACCGAGTCCTAATAGGGTGTGTCATCTTCATTTTCATCATGCCTAATTATTTAAATATATTTCTTATTTCCAAACCTGACTTTGATTGGGACAAATAATCCTCATTTGCCCCCACATCATTTGGAAAATTAATAATATAATGTAAATTAAATTAAGTAATTTTTGTAACACTTTTATTTATTTGATTTATTAGATCAATTCAAAATTAAATTGCATTCAATACCTGGGTGTAATCTAAGTTTTAATAAAACCTCAAGTTATCATTAAAACCCGAAAATATAGATGAGATGGTTAGAATGCATCAAATCATGAGTCTCGAGTTCGAGTTGGAATGCAGTTATGATACATGATGAGTTCTATGGTCTTGTGGTCACTCTGCAATTCGTGTGAGGATTAATCCCGAATATGGTAGCAATTTTAAAGACGTTTAAAAAGTATGTATATTTGATTCACCAACTTTGTTGTACCCAATAAAAGAAAAAAAACAAGTCTGAGAAAATGCTATCCATGTTGCTTAGCTTTGATGATTGATATTTTATGAGGATTATATCGAGTATAAAATGTTGATTAAAAGTGAAAAAATAATCGTAAGATAATGTAGAAAAGTTGACACACATACAAAGAAGAAGATGAATTGGCATATATTGGAGAATTATTTGGTGGAATGACATACCAATATTTTGTCGTAATTGGATTGCTTTCCAGCCAGGCAATTCACTTTTCTTATGACAGAAAGCAAATAGACAAATTCTATTGAGTGCCAATTCACTATTTCAAGCCAATGTTTTCTTTCATCGTACACGATGCTCTTTACAAATCCATACCGACCATTCATGTCGACATGTGTCGTATTTGGATCATGTCATCATATAGGTATTTCACAATATTTGCTATCAACATATTCATATTCCATAGTATTTACTAAACTAAACATGACGTGTCATGTTCGTTCAGGTCGTGTCATCATATAGGTATTTCAGAGTATTGTGTCATGTTCGTTCGGGTCGTGTCGTCATATAGTTATTTGAGAGTATTTGCTATCATCATATATGTATTCCATAGTATTTGCTAAACCAAACATGACATTTCATGTTCGTTTGGATCATGTCATCATATAGGTACTCCACGATATTTGTTAAACCAAACATGACAATGTCTTATTCGGGTCGTGTCATCGTACAAATATGGCATAAATATTTGCTGAACCAAATATGACATGTCGTGTTAAATTCGTATCATCATGCCAGTGAATTACATCATACAGGTATTCCATAAAATTTGCTAAACCAAACATAAAAGGCAGAGGCAGAGGCGGAGCCAATAATTTATCTCAGTGAGGGCAATATCTAACGATAAACAAGAGTTGGCTTGGTGCTTGAAGCCTTGTCATTTCACACTTGAAGACTAGGGTTCGAGTCCACTGATTGTGGGAAAAAAAAATTCTTATCCAGTGGAAGGCAAAATGATACTATTCTTCTTTTAGAAAGAAGAAACTCAAAATCTGAGTGGGGCGATTCTGCATTGAGTCTACAGCGAATCAGCTGATACTTGAGGAAGCGATGATCGAATGAAAAATATAAATTCGAAACACTATCTAGTTCTTAATTTATTTTGACCACAAAATGTATCATTGCAGGTGTATAATTATATTAACTCATTACATTTAACATGAAATAACCTATTAAAAATAATTAAATCTGGATAAAAATCAATTTAACATGTTGAAGTATTGACCTGCTGTGTGAAGTGCAGAACAAAACCATGTTCCCATGTTATGGGGTCAGCACAAATTTGATCGTGTTAAACGGGTTTGTCATCACTCAATTTAACATTTATCATTCCATCTAACCCAAACACCTAAAAACGTTGACCATCTTTATGGGTCAACACAAATTTGATCCAAACCCAAACCCGCCTAAAGGAAAAGTGTTGGGTTCATTAAACCATAAAGAAAAGTGCTGGAGTTCGTTTGACCAGGACTGACCTTATCTGTTGGTGGTATGGACCGGGCGGGCTAACAATGTAGGCGGGCTGGGGCCTTATGAAGACTAGCTTTAGCAGGACTGGGCTTGGGCCAAGTCCAGTTTCAGAACATAAAATGTAATGAATTTTGATCGTGAGCTATCAACTTTTTGGATCGTCCAAAGTCCAAATTGTTACGTCAGATTGGTTTTTGAGCTTATCTTTGAAAACTATTTAGCTTAACATTAAAAGCGTTTGTTTTTTAAAATTTTAAGCGACATTCATGTTTTTAAAAATTCACGAACCAAAAAGTAATCTTGTTTTTTATTGAAGTCCTTCACATTCGAATAAGAAAAACTTTATCGTTCACGTGAAGAATTTATGATACAATCTTAGAGATGGCGATAGGAGGGGTTTGGGATGAGGCAGTACCGTCGGGCCAGGCTTCATTTATTTTTCGATTTGAACATGCCATTAAAAAAATTCGCAGTGGGGGCGAGGATGAGAAAATTATAGCGTCAAAATTTACATTTGATTTTTATTTTTATTTTTTATTATTTTATATTTGCTTTTTATTTTTTATTATATTAAAATTAATATATTCATAAAAAATAAAAACTCGTATAAATTTTATAATTATTTATTAAAAAACGTTAATTATTATTGTTATTTACATTCAAAGTATAAAATAAAATAATAAAAAATATTTTAAAATATAGTGGGTGAGGGATGGAGATAACGATCAAATGTTTAAAAGCACGATTCTGATTAAATGAAAACTTCGTCTTATTAAGAGCGAGGCAAGGATGAAGCAAAATCAGTTGATTTAGTTGTTATCAAACCTACTGGATTATCACGTGTTAAAAAAGCAAGCAAAACTGGTATGAATTTAATCTTTGTCGTGTTGGAAGTTAGAAACAAAAAAAGTTCTGTGGCGTTTAGTAAAAAATGAAGCCTTGAGTGTTCTTTGCGTACACGATGCATATTTAGGTATTTTGCTGTTAAAAAGATTCAAACAGAGAAAGCCAAAATAGTCTTTGTAGGATATTGGCGTAATGCTTCCATCTTCTTTTTTTTTTGTCCTATTCAGCAGCCCACGTCATCAAATCACCGTTTTCTGGAAGAGTGAAGAACGGGTTTCATCTTCCCTGAAATCCGATCACGGAGATTTCCCTGTTCTTTTTCTAGGGTTTTGAACTTTGAATCAGAAGATCAGTTTGATTCAGTGCAGCACAAACGTCAACTTCAAACTTTTGTTCAAATCACAAACCAGCAATCACCAAACGCAAATTACAAACCAGCAATCATAGAACGGAAAAAAAAAACATAGAAAGAAAGATTTGACCGGACATTAAGATTTTACATCTAACCGGTGTAAATGTGGACGCCGATGGCGATGAGGAAGATGGTGACGAGGCCGAAGTAGATTATCGTGTGGACGAGAATGGAGGCGCCGCTGGTATGCATGCTCCCGAACTCCACCACTTTGTTTTTTCCCGGAATCTGAAACAGCAGGCCCGGCGTCAGGAGAACGAACAGCACGACGGCTATCAGGACCGGGCCCCAATCCGCCATTAGAGACTCTGTTTTGAAGAAAGAGGAAAAAGGATTTACACTTTCGAAGAAGAAGATCGAAGAAGTAGTTTGAGTGGAAAGATGCTTAAGCAACGTAAATAGAATCAAATGGAAGAAAGGGGGAATGGAATCGAGGGGGTGTCGACAGATGTTGACGGTGGGTGAGTACGTGTCGGTTTCTGGTTGCTCGCGGCTCCGATATTTGCTTTGAAACCGACGCGTTCTCTGCATGGTGAGAGTGAGACATGATGAGGATTGAGGAGATTGTCGTTTGAAGAATACGGGCCGCTTCAGACCCAGAGTTTATTTGGACCAATGTGAGGATCTGGAAATAACGACCATCCCAAATCTACCTAACATATTGAGCTACAATAACCAAATTTGTTCTAACCAATGTTTTAAAAATCGTGATTAAACCAAAAAAGTTCTCAATTCACAATTTAGAAGTCAATAATAGTGAATCAATAGGACTAAATGTCGCTTCGATTGACTAATTCGGTCAGTTTTAAAACATTGATTATCATTAAGGTGGCGTATTGTGGCGCATTCATCTACGATGTAGCGAGGTGTCATTTTTAAATAAACTTATAACGCACTAAGTTTGTTAATTCGTATAATGTTAAGCATTTCAACTTGTATTATATTTTTGACGGATTACAAATATATCTATTTAATATATGGAAGTATTGGCGTTGCAATATTTACATTGTTTAAAACAAAACATATCTGAAAATATACTAAAAGGTCAACATTGGAAGCACTCAAACAGTGTGTTGGCGCTTGGTCTGTGATGGAGTATCAGGACTTCTCATTCACCTTCTCTTTGTCATATGGATAATAGTCTTCAAAACTTATAACAGTGAATATCATATTGATAACATTAATAAGTTCATACTTCTATCTTTCATCATCTGCTTATCAAAGATATAATATATTTAACATGTTTATAATTCATATTTATTTATTATATAAATGTTGTTTCTTGTCTTTTACATTTCTTGTATTATATTAATATCGCAATAAATGCATAAGCGATATTATGTTCTCTTATCATATCATATCATTTCATATGTCATATTAAAGTCATTTTGTTTTATGTTTAATGTGCGTGTGAGCATGTGATTAATAACTTGTCCCAAAGCTATTTTCAACAAAATGCTTTGAAGATTTAGTAAGTTTAAACTAAGCATCTCAATGATGACATCCCCAAGTTAAATATCTAATCGTGAATTTCTGTTTATAACCTGTATAAATTACGTGTGTATTTTTATTTAATTTATATTACTTGCATCTGTATTTGCAAATTGATTTAAAGATAAATAAATGTTTAATTAAAATTTAAAATAAATATAAAGATTCAATTAAAAATAAAAATAGCAATAAATATTTAATTCATCGATAAGAAATAATCATAATCATTTTGATTAATATTAATAGTTGAACTTTTTTGGATTCACATTGATAATTATTTAAAAAAATTGTATACTTTATAAAATAATGAAAAATAATTTTCAGCGTTGCCAAAATCATCTTAAGTTGCAAGGCGATAAATGCGGTGATTTAACGTGTCATTTTGATTGACCTGCATCCAGGTGATGTTATAAAGTTCGTCGGGTTCACGGATTATTTGACATGTCGCTGTTGATTATTAGCGAATCACGTGTCTTATAAAAAATTTTATATGTCGGGTTACGGATGATTTATTGGTCATTGGGCGATTTGTCCACGTCACATCGGGCTTTAAAAGGCGATGAAGTTGGTGCTTATAGATATCTTGTATTGTTTGTGGAAATCAAGAAACAAACACTAATGCGGTAGATAAACAATAAAGACTTAGAAACATCCCAGGGTGGGGAGGATGTCTCTTTAGGAATTTTCTGCTAGCGTAAAAAGGTTTTCAATTATAAAGCAGAAAGATGAGCCAACTTTGGCTGTCTTTTGAATGATTCATCTTCTTCGGATGAAGAAAGAAATATGAAGTGGTTCCTTGCGAAGCTGCCGAGTTTGAAAGACAAAACTCACCAGTGCGGGCTGCGGAATGGGAATCGGTGGGGCAATGCAGATATCGTGATCGAGGATTAGCGGCCGTTCATTTATTAAATGATTCTTCGTTGAGAATCCCGTCGACGAGAAACATTATTTCCTGGTATTTGGTTTGGTGTTTAGAACCTTGAGATTTTCACATCGCGTCAGCGGCGCGATCGTTATTTGTCAGAAGAATCAACTTGGTACGATAGGTTTATCAGATGAGGAACGAAAATGGCGACCGCGCCGTAGCTGCATCTGATGCAGTAGACTCACTCGGCGAGTATGTCGAGAGTTGGAAGACCCTGACGCTGAGGTGTAATAGCGATTCAGAGTTGATGAAGTGCGGGGCTGGTATCGCCGGATCCTCGAAGCGGTGACATCTACAGGTATTCACGGAAAGCAATCAGCGTGACACCGGGAATGTTGGCGTTTGGTTGTATCTGTTGGCGTGGAAAATTGATAGCGAAATATCTGGATATACTCGGCCGTAATCCCATAGGCCGAACTATTGTGTGCTTTCAGTGGTAGCATACTACGACTTGTGGATATGGCGTAACGATCTTGCCGGGTCTATGATGATATTAATGCCTTTCGGCTCGGTGTTGCTAACTTGGATGCGACCATAAGCAAGTGCCATAATGGGCGACTATTACAGAGATCTTATCTTGCGGGCGGTATATATAAGTGGGCGACGATTGTTGATGAATTTGGCAATCCTCAGAGGATTGTTTGCGCGGTTAACATAGCTGAGAATTCTGAAAGGACGCGAAGCGAGCATTTGGGGTGCTTGACTGGTGCGCTATATTCAAAGGCGAACGGTCCGGCATCATGGGCGACTTATCGTGGCGTGCTGTTATATTGCACAAACATGATAATTGAGGATGAAAGCGGGTTGATGTGATGAACTTGTTCTGACAAACTGAACCGATGGCATTATGGCTCATTAAGGCCCGTGGCGGGTTGAGAATATCCTGGCAGACCTTTGATCAAATTTATGGCTACCAAGCGAGTGCCAGTGAGATTGACGCATTATCTTGCTCAGCCGCGACATCATTGCACATGTATGGGCCATTGCTCCACGGATAAGGCGTTATGGTGATTTTCTTATTTTAATATTATGTTTCTTTCTGTCATGTTATGTTATGTTTTTAATGAAAATTAGTTGATTACATATTTTTAATCATTTTTACTACTAAAATTTGTTAGATAATTTGGACTATTTTATTTCAAAGTGAAAATAAACAAGTGAAATTACATTGAAAATAAACATAGCGAAGTAAATCGTTTATATACATTCAAGATTGGAACTACTTGCATTTTCATTACTTTTGCCATAATCGCATTTTACGTAGTTGATAATAGTGTTGTTGTTCAACTGTCATATGTGAGATATCTTTTCCGCCAATGGGCATATGGCGATCATCTGCAAATATGTCTTGCTCCTTGCATCCCTATCTTCGACACGTTTAGCAATGTCTGATTGCATCTCCTCTACATTAGCACTTTCATGATGATGAGTTTCTTTCATATAAATTATACCTCTTTAACTCTGGAATAATTATAAATTGTATGCGTAATGCATTACTAGTATCATTGAGACCCTTTTCTCTTTTGTCTGTATTCTTTATTTTTTCTTCAGGGTCTCTTTCCTTGGAAACTAGCGTTGCATTGTTATGGATCTTGATCGGGTAGAAATCTGATTATATCTTGAGTTCCCTCATATGAGGCTGCAGGCCTAGGGTTGCTAAGACATAATAATCCAGCATTTATCGCGTGTTTAAGCACACTCTGACAATGATCATAAATCCACGGACATCTAACTGGCAAAAACATATTCATAACTTTGCACACTTATTTATGAGAAAAATAAATTTAGATATAAATAAATTTTCATTAAAATAATTGTTGTTGTAGAAAATTATAACAATAGATAACTAACTCGTCGGTGATGTTGGCTCCCGCTGCGGCTTCATTGCGGAAGTATGCAGTATCACAGCCATTTTTATATATGTCTTCAGTTCTATCCATGATTTTATCTGAGAACATAAGTCAGTGATGGTGACTTCAGCATTGGTACTGCTTTCAGCCAATCACTACGATCACGAAAACTTTGGCATCGGTTGCAATCTGAATCCTTGGATCTTGGGTTATGGTCGGCCCAAAAGATATCTGCTTGATCTTGCGTCTTCGCCGATTAAGAAAAGATTGCACTTTTAGCTTGTCTTGGAAGAGAATCTTGTTTTTGACATTGAAATCAGCTTAAATTAGTATTGGTAAACTAGGTGGAAAATTAATAAAAACAAATTATTAATAGTTAATGGAATATTAAATGAAAGATATGTATGTTAATGGCAATAAAATAAATTAATTCATATCAAGTAAAACAATTTATTTTAAATTATTCACAAAAAATATGATTTATGGTTTGTTTCATTTATTAATAATATTTTATTTATAATATTATAAATTGAAAATAATTGAAATTCAATAAAAATATTTGTAGGCTAATAAAGCAAGGTAATTTCATATCAAGTAAAAATATTTATTTTAAATTTGTATTTTAAATTATTCACAAAAAATATAGATTTATGGTTTTTCATTTATTAATAATATTTTATTTATAATATTATAAGTGAAAATAATTAAAAGTTAATAAAAATATTTGTAGAATTTAATTAGTTGGGAAAAAAATGGGTTGAATTAGCAGCGTCGTTTGTCAGCATACAGTCAGCAGACATGGTTTTGACTTATAGATTTTTGAAATTCGCTTTGTACCCAACGCGTGTTTTGGACCGGCTAACTGCCAACGGCGACCCGTTTTGGAGTAGTGACCTAAAACCAAAAGCGACGCTTGTTTTGGGTAAATTAAAAACGCCGCCGGCGCCGTTTGCGGCATTTTGACCAACTGGCGATGGTGCGTTTTTAATTTAAAAATAAACAAAAGCGAAAGCAGCGTCGTTTGCATCATCGCCGACGCAGCGGCGTGGTTTCGTGAGGCGGCTGCCCAAAAAAATGCCTACGATGCGTCTGGTTCAGTTGGAGCGGCGTCGGGGAATGGCGAGAGGGATGGGGGAGGAAGAGCGGCGAAACTTGGCCTCGGTGGATGCGAGATCTCCGTGTTTGGAGATGGCGGCGGCTGACGTGTGATGGTTCGGGCCAGAAATCGCGAGTAGAGTACATTAGCAATGGCCGTACGACTTTGGATATTTATTTAGGCTTGTTAATTTATAGGTGAACTCGAGCACGTAGAGCTTTTAAAGCAGGCTTAAGTCAGGCTCAAACTTGGCTTGATTTAAAAAAAAAAAAACGGCAGGCTCGGTGGGGCTCGTTTCCATATGGAAACGACTCAGACCAACCTCAAACAAGCCTAATCCAGAACCTATCTGAGTTTGTATTGTATTGATCTCAACTTAGTCCATATACTTTTTAACTTTTGTAATCAATCGATAACAAATACATCAAATTAAGAAATAATTTTCTATAGGTTTGTTTTTACCTTAGTTGATTTAGCAATTGATGCCCAAAGGCTGTTAAAGCCACCTCATGACATTTGTTTCCTTTCTAGATTCATGAATTCAGTGCGAAGCATTTATGACGAAAATTTATGAAATAGAAATTAAAACAAGTAAGCTGCGAGGAAGGTGAAGAAATAAGATACACGAAATCATTGAATAAAAACATGATTGGTTTTAATCGATTATCTAAATAAAAATAATATGTGAAGATGCGCGACAAACTCATTAGTAACAACATAAACTATTTGGCAATATCTTGGTACATGATTGAGGCTGACCACCACCCCTCATTGCAATTGCATGATTAATTTCAATACCCATGCCAGCTTCTGCTTTACTTGTGGAGATCCAGAATCAGCCCACCATGTCGAACCAGTCGGCCCAAATTTTCATACCCAGCAATTGACGGTGGCACTCTCGGCGTTACACCGTCTGATGCGCGGTCGGATCTTTGGCTCCTTGTTTCCTCTATGAGCACACGGTCGGCGATGCCTTGACCCGTACTGCAGCTTAGATCTGTTTGGGTTAAGTCGATACGATATCCAGGGGCTGACACCCCGATTTGAGATTGGATCCTTGTTCATGTTTGAATTGATCATTATCAGGTGGAGTCGATGCATATGCCGCAATCTTTGCTCCGGGAATCAAGCCAAACCTTGTCGCTCATATTTTGTATATAGTTTCCACGGAGCCCCGATACTATCATGTTGTATTGGTTCTTGTACACGGGATCGACCGTCGTACCAGTGGATCGCCCGACATCCATGTCCTTCTGACGATCCCCTTTGAAAGGCACCTTCTTCCCGCAATATCCACAACGGAACATGCGAAATGCGTCGAAACCTTGGCTTCTCGTAGGTACCGACATCTGAGCATATCACGGAGATCAGATGGATCCCGGCCGGGCGACGCGAGTTAGCTCGACTCGGCGGGTCTTCGTCGTCGGCGCCTCATAGCGACCGTGAGGATTTGCGCGTTTGTCATCCATGTCGATTGGATCCCAGAGCTTGAGGATCCAGTACATCGATATCAGGGACACATGTCTACGGGCATTTCACTGCAGCTGGTCGAATCGCCGGTGAAGACTAGATCCTGCGTGGGAGGCCGTGGCGGAACTTCTCGTTCGGTGACGGATGGGTCGAGCTGGCGGCCGGCTTTTGAGTAAGCGGCGAACGGCCGGCGAGATTTATCAAACTGGTAAGGCTCGGCTTCGGCTCGTTGCTTCATGGTGACTCGGCGAGAGCTGGCCCGAAACGATAGCTTGTGGCACCGTTACCGACCACTATCGCGGCGAGCGAAAGGCGGACTTTGGGCGGCGGCGCAACGGCGAGCAGCGAAACGGCGACGCTGACGGCGGCGGCGAGTTGGCTCACCACATTTTCTTTTCTTTATTTTCGTTTATTGCGGTTTCCCAATCTATGAAATTGGGTGTATGGGCGGTTTCACGAGGGTTTGCTATTTCTTGAAATTTTTTACAGCGGATTGGGAGATTGTGAAATCGTTGTGCATATTTTTGTCATGGGAGTCTACGTTTTGGAGATTGCCGGTTCTCGTCAGTGTTACAGTTCATTGGTGTGTGTATGCGGTTCTGGTGGGTTTTTGCTTCCAACGGTTATATCTTGAGGGTAGGAATGGGTTTTCACTGTTTTGCTCATAAACAGTGATCAGCTATATATCATCAAATTTAGTGATCAGCGCCTTATCGACAAAAAATTTAGCTCGGGTATTTCTCCACTTCTTGGAGCTGATTTTTCTAAAAGCATCTATTTTTGCTTTTGCTATGTGTTTGCTCATTCTTGGAGTTGCTCTTAGAAACTGCATAAAGGAACTATAAGAACTGAAGGCGCTGTACTCGGCTGTATGAAACGAGTGATTACATAAGGAGCGGCGCTGTTATCATTGTACGAGACAATGACCATCTATAAGGGATCGAAGGCGTTGTTATCATTGTACAAGACAATGACCATCTATAATGGCCTAAAGGCTTTGTTTTTCCCTAATAGGCATGCACATCTATCCCTTTACCAAGTTCTAGCGAATTGTCAATGTATATTTTATGTTGATGCATATCTCTCATATTCACAAATAATTATTGTCATTCGGTGATCGTATGCGATATTTACAGACTATTTATTCGTATCTTTGCATTTTTCATATCTCATTATATGCATAAATAACTATGGTTACCATGTATGCTTATGAGTTATTTACTATCATTCTAATTTCATCAAGCTATATATGGATGGATTCTGGACTCAAAGGGCTTTCCATAGAATCAAAGAACATCCAAAACGGAGTTCGGGGCGAAGGTATGGCCCAGCGAAGTTGAAGGCTTACCCGCGAGCAGTGACTATGGCGAACCGGTAGGGCCCTCTGTTTTCGTGATTCTGGACTAATATATGAGTTCCGATATTATCAAGCTATATGGATGGTTACGGAGCTCGAGGATTTCCATAGAGTCTAAGAACATCCGAAACGGAGTTCGGACGAAGAAATTATGACCATCCGAAGTTGGATGCTTCCCATGAACAGTGACTAAGAGCATAACGAGCAGGGCCTACCGTTTTCGTGATTTTTGGACCTAATATGAGTTCCAATATTATCAAGCTATATATGAATGGATTCTAGACTAAAAGGGCTTTCCATAGAGTCCAAGAACATCCGAAACGGAGTTCGGACGAAGAAATTATGACCGTTCGAAGTTGGAGACTTCACATGAACAGTAACTACGATAAGAACTAGTAGGACCTACTATTTTCGTGATTTCTGGACCTAACATGAGTTCCAATATTATAAAACTATATATGAATGGATTCTAGACTCAAAGGGCTTTTCATAGAGTCTAAGAACATCCGAAACAGAGTTCGGACAAAGAAATTATGGGAAATCAGAAGTTTGAAATTTTTATTGCGTCACAAAACCGATATTTACTTAATAATTCGCCGATTGATAGTACAATCAAACTGACACGTCCAGCTACAATCCGATATCACAAAGTAGGGTTCTTTTAGACCCAAATTCATCAAAAATGGATTTATGGTTTGGTTTTTTTTTTTTTTTTTCCATACAAAATCCAAACTAATCCATAAAAACCCATATTTATTCCATACTAAAATCCATACCTTTCCTCTTCCTCTTCTTCTTCTTCCTCTTCCTCTTGTTCTTCTTCCTCTTCTTCACGTAGGAGCCCTAGCACTCCTCATATTTGTGATTTTTCATTTCCCCTAAATGAGAGACTAAATGGTCTTTATCCCATTTGATTTTTAACTTTTCTTTTATTACACTTTGATCCTCCATCTCTCAAGTATTTGCAAATCAATTTCTGTCATTTAATAGCATCTGTTGCTGCTATGAGCATATCAGTTTTGACAAATTCCCACTTTTTTCTTACTTGTATCTTGTACAAATTCCAAGTTTCAAATTTTTCTCGCTTAGCAAAATAATAATTACAAAAAATTTCAAAATGTATTTATAATATACCCTAATTATGTTTAAAAACGACTAGGGTGTATTTTGAGGTGTTACAAGGCAGGCAGGATAGAGGAAGGTTCCTCATCACAGCATCGCATCCTCGATGGAAAAGCCCCCCTTAATTTTTTTTTTTTTTTGGTGAAAGAAGATTACAAAGTTGGAATCTTACAAAAATGATTGAAACAAGAACCACAATAGTCTTCATAACTAGTATTTGTAACATCTTTAGATAAGTTCGACTACCAAATACTAGAGTCTAAGGCCCTGTTTGATAAAATGAAAAAATTAAGTGCTGAAAAATAAGTGTTGAAAAATTAAGTATTGAATTTCATAAGTATTGAATCTGTACTATAAAAACGTTTGATAAATTCTTAACAATTAAATGCGAATAAATATATTATTTGATAGCGTAAATGTTGAATCTTTTGAAAATTATGTATTTTACATATTTACCATATTATCATTAAATTACATATTATCAAAATAAATAGAGTTTCTAAATAATATTTTATTTTTCACTACAATTATTAATTATTGTAAATAACATCATTTTAAAAAAATATGTAAAAAATATTTATTCTAATAATATTATAAAAAAAAAAACATAAATATGTTTAAAAAAACAACAATAGAGAATCAAACTTTTTAAAAACTTATCCAAACTAACCAAGAGATATTTGAAAAATATTATATTATTTATAAGGTTTTTTGGTCAAGTTTATTTCATTTAAATTTATTTTTATTGATGTGTATACGTTACGTTAAGTAGTAGGTCTTTACCTCTTTATAATTTCAAGCAGTTTTAAATTTAAAATTTTGATTAAAGAACTACCAAATTTTGTTATCAAACGTATTGAAAAATTAAAACCGTGAAAATTTTCATTTTAAATGGTTTGTTATTTTAAATAGTTTATCAACGAGAACTTAGATATTAATTCCCTTTTGTTAGACAATCTGGTTGTGTTTAGCTATCATGGTTATTCTCCTTTGGGTGTTGTATACTTATATATAGTACAATTTTTTTTTTACTCAAATTCCTTAAATTTAGAATGAGGTTCAAGTAAGGATAAAAATTTCGGTTTTTACGGATAGATCGGTACTTGGATTTTACGGATATATCGAAGATATATCAATATTTATAAATTATTCAAAATTTAGATAATTGTTTATTTCCTATATAAAATTAGCTTGAAAGTATATGAAATGAAGACATTTCATTTTCTCCTACCGTCTTAGTGCACCACAATTTTTTGCAATAATTAATAATAACAATTATTAAGGAAAACATAATAATTCCAATAGTCTCTTGATCTTCTCCTATTTTCTACAAATAATTAATGATAGTAATTATTAAGGAAGACATACAATAAGTTATATTAATTATTAAGGAAAGACACCCACCTCAAATATTGTTTTTTTTTTTTTTTGAAAATTTTCTCAAAAATGGAAGCAATATCACCGATATCTCAGTGATGTGCCGATTTGTCGTATGTCGTCGATTATCGATATTGTATATTATATCGATTAACTCTGATACATGATATATCAATGATATATAGTCGATATATCGCGATATTTTTATCCATGGGTTCAAGATATTTCTTTTTAAATACAAATGTGGAGGATAAAAATCATTTTACCTCTTTTTGGATTAAAAAAAAAAGTTTTCTAATAATTTTAAAACTAGTTTTGAGTTTGTTTTTTATGCCAATATTCACAATTTTCTCTTTTTGATTCAACACATGGACAATAAATACTATATATACTCATGTGGTAGAACGTTCGACAGTGCATAAGAAGGGGAGGGGTTCCGGATTCAAGTACAGTGAGACAATTTACTACAGTATAACTAAAATGTTTAATTGTTAAAAAAAAAGTTTTTTTTATTTCTTTGAAGCTTCATCACAAAAAAATAAAAAAAAAAAAATAAAAAATAAAAACATTAGTTTAAAACACAAAAAAAAAAAAACATATAATTTATATAAAAATGTATGAGATTTGAATGTGATTTCATGAACCACAAGCCTCTCCTTTCATACAATGGCTGCTATTCTTCATTGCATCATCATGTGTTATTTATAACCTTCATAAGTCTTGTCTTTATCATGTCCCTTATTCAACTAAAAAAGTGGACCCCCTTCTAAAATATTAGGATTATGAATGGAAATTAAAATCATCAATTTCATTTTTTTTAAATCATTGCGATTGTATTAGACTTGAAAATGAATATATATAAGACTCAAATTTCCATTTTAATTCCTCCATTGCATATCATATAAACATTCATTCCCACTTCCTCTCTTGTTCTACTTTTATCAATTCCCATACACCAAAAAACACCAACGCACCTGAAATTCTTATTGAAAAAACTAACCATTACGCCCCCAAATCCAAAAAAAAAAACACAAAACAATCGCTACATGCACTTTCAATAATCAACAAATATGAAAAAACAACAACAAAAACATACAAAAAGACTAGAATCAATCAATCAATCACTTAATTAATTTCTCCATAATCTCGGACCAGTAGTTCTTCATGATGGGAAGGAATCAATCAACCAAGGTAGATGTGAGTGTTGAGAGCCATAATGAAAATGGTGAAAACACCAAAGAACAACATGGTGTGTACGATCATAGCTTTCCCATTTGTACCAAAAGTTCCGAAATCGACATGACCAGCATTGCCGGGAAGGAGGAAAACGAGGCCCGGAGAGAGCAGAATGAACAGCAACAGACCAACCAAAATTGGCGCCCAATCCATCATCTCTTCGATCCAGCTGAGGAAAAAGCTAAGCTATAAAGAGTGTGGAAGTTGACAGATGATCAAGAGCTGCATTACAAGATATAAGAATATATGGGAGACGACTATTCTTTAGCCTCAAGAAATGCATAATAATAGTACTATAAAAACTAAAAAGCCTTTAAAGCATCTTCCCCTTTGGAATCCTTGTATGATCATTATTACCCAATACTTAAAAAGAAAGTCCAGCTGGGTTCCTTTTCTACCAAGAAATGAATCCACTTATTAAAAAAAAGTTAGATTATTCACTTAACATTCATAACACTAACCAAGAAATGAATCCTTGTATGATCATTATTGCATGCATGGGATATACTCAAATTACTATATATTAGGTTGTTTTGTTCAAGTTAATACGAAAAATCATGTGACCCAGGATGTTTCAACAGCGGAGTCATGTATAAAATTTAGAAAAATGAGCCCTTAACCTAGCTCGGCTTTGCATTTTCTTAAGGCCCACAAGCCTTCTAATAGGTGGACTTGGTGGGCCAAAGAATTAAAACATTTAACCTCTCCTATAACTTAAAATTTAATGCACAAACTAAATTATACATTTATTTTACTTATATAAACCTTGCTTAGTTAAGTTGATTGGGGTAGCTATTAGGAGTTGATAGTTTATTCATCCTCAATCAGCTCTTATAAGGTACCTGGTAAATACACATAATCAGCTCTTGATAGCTGATCAAGACTAATACGAGGCCCGGTAAATCGTAGCTTATTTTGAAACACTCTATAAAATGTTCAACTTCCCTTTTCATCCTTCTCTCCCTATTTATATGAGAAATTACTTGATTTTATTTTAATTTTAAAATCTTATTACATACTATGTACATTATATTTTTATAATTATAGATAATTTTTATAAAACTTAATTTTATTAAATGATAGATAAATGAGATTATAAAATATGTTAAAAAATTCTCTATTTTCATAATTTTTGTTTAAATTTTGAATTTAATGAATATTAAAGATTATAAAATATTTTAGGTTTTATTATGGTAATTTAAAATTTTTATTTTATTATTAATTAAATTCCTAATACAAATATTTTTATTTTTTATTTTATCATAAACACTAAATTTATAGAACATGAACAATTCTCAGAGAACACTAAAATGATATTCTTTATGTTTTCAAAAATTATTCTCAATAATAGTTTTCAAAAACAGGAACCAAACATGGCCTAAGATATTGTTTGTTTATTGTCTCTTTTTCTATATAAATTATATTTGCATATCTCTCAATCATGTCTATATAGGTAATTAACCTTCAATGAGCTACTTCTAATCAGCTATTTTATCAAGCAATAATTTATAATTAACTATAATCTACCCGTACTAGTTATCAACTAAACCAAATAGACTCATAATAAACTTTTAACAAAATATATGTAACGCCCCAACAATACCCTAAAATTTTTATAATAATTTTATTATATATTCAGTATAAGTTGAAATGGAAGCTTGGGTATTTCAGGAAATTGTTAAATGAATACGATTTAAATGATTGTATAACAATTAAAAGGTCAAATGCAAATGATTTGTGATTGAGTGATATATGCTAAATGAGAATTGATTGCACCCGGAAATTAACCCAAGTGAAAAATGGCAAATTTGGAAATGTGAAAAATGAGGACCTAAGGGTCAATTGTAAATAAGTTTATATGTCTAAGTGTAAATATGGGGATTGAAGTGTAAATAGAAATAAGTGTGGGCTATATTGCTTAACCCAAAAATGCATTTTGTAGCCAAACAAGGCCTTGAGGAAATGAGATATTTAAAACCAAAAGTAGAAAAAATGAGAAGTGAGACTAAGTGTGGAAGGTAAGCATGGCCTTACACTTAAATAGTGATTTAAAGGCCAAAGGTGGTCGAGGAGCTCATTTGAGGCAATCCAGTTTGGGAGAAGGGGAGAAAAGGAAGAAATTTGGGAGCAGTGGGAGATCGAGGTTTGGTTGGGTTTGCTTCCATTTCTTGCTCTAGAGATCAAGCAAGTTAAGTGAATGTTGAAGAGGCTAAGGTAAGAAAAATCAAACCTAACTTCTCTTTGGTGATTTTGATTTTGGAGAGAAAGAACCTAGCTTTGTGTAAAAGTGTTCTTGGATGGTTTTAATTCAGTTTGAGGATTTGTTTGTATTGTTGGTTGAATGGTTTGGATTGGTTTATCAGTGGTTGGGGACATCATGAGTTTCAGTGTATCAAATGCAATCAAAACCCCTATTCTTGTTTGGCTATAGATTAAGTTATAATCATCCAAATGAAATGATTCCAATTGGTAAAGAACCATAAGAGATAGGGCTACAAATTTATAGAAGGGACTAGGAGCAAATTGTAGCTCTAAGGCTCCCAAATACGGGCTTAAAGGTGAGCTCGGGTAGCTCATTAGTTATGCTCTGTTTTGGGTATTGTTATAGTGTTTTGCTCATAAGTTGGGTTTCACTCATCCAAATTGAGTGATTCAAAATTCTGGGTAAAATATACTTCTAGGGGAATAATTTAATTGAAGGAATTGTATGCAAATTGTTACCCCAAAGTGCCCAAAAATCTTTCAAAGTGGAGCTATGTGTAAGAACAATCTGATTATGCTTTGCAATTGGAGTAGTCTAGATGTAAAATGCAATAACTTGAGTTTTGATGATTCAAATTGGATGATTCAGTTGGAAAGCGCCAGAACCATAGCTTCAAATTTGTAGAAGGAACCATTACCAATTTATGGAGTTAAGACCCTTGAAATTTGGAATAACAGTACATATCGAGTAAGCTGGGCATACTGACCAGTTTGGCATTAAAATGCCGTAACTTGAATTTGGGTGATCCAAATTGGGTGATTCAATTCTGTAAATAGACTCATAGAGCTTTAATTTTTTTGAAGGAAGTATGGGCAAAATATGGCTCCCATGTGTCTGAGAAAATTTTTACTGAGTGAAGAGGGGTATCGGTGAAGCGTAAACCTGACCAAAAAACACAGAATAACCTCTTTAATATGTGATTGTCATTATATTTGAATAGGAACAGCAGAGAGGAGGAAAGCCCGCATTAGTCGAGATTAGAAATTGGAATCAAGCGGCGGTTTTGAACACGATTATCTTACCACATTCTCGTTTCAAGATTTGAACTATTTGTTACAAATGCATAGAAAAACATATTGAATTGATTTAATTGATTTGAAAAGTGGTGTAAATGTTGCATAGTGACAATTGCATGATTAGTGAAAATGAAGCTGTTTATAAATGTCGTATTTAACTATATTTTGTTATAGGTTTGAGCATCCCTTAATAGAATGTTAGTAGTTTATTAAAAATTGGATGGATTAATTTATCTTAATAGGAATTAGCGAAATAAGCGGTCTTGTGAGCAAGTTGTATTGATGTATCACTCAGGAATCGTGACCCGACGGGACCAAGTAGCGGTAGTGTTCACTAATTGATTTTTAATAACGGTCAATGACCTAGTGGGACCATCCTGTGTTATAAAACCGTTTTACTCTGGCCTGCGACAGCGGGCCGTCTGAAGTGATTACGTTACGTATGCAGCGTAAGGTTAAATTCGTTAAGGGCGGGGCGGGTGGATGTGAGAGTGATTGATTTGTGAGCAGAATTGAATTGATTTGAGATTGTGAAATATTGGAATCGAAAAACATATTTGTCAATTGAAATGAAAAGAGCATTGTGAAATCATGATTTGATTAATGCATGATTTATTGAATATAAAGGTGTATATTTGGGATGATCAATGAACTATAAATGATTGTATATAAAACAAGTATATGTATTGTATTGACATTGATCATCGAAAAGATTTGAAAAGTTTTGAATTGTTAAATTGCATGATTTAAATTAATGGCCCGAAGAATGGTTGTATAGAACCATTAAGTATGAAAATGCTTAAGTATTGTTTTACGATGCCACAGTCAGGAGAGTGATAGATAGTGATCGGCGTCTCAAGGTCGAGCGTCAGTCATAAAAAGGAGTGCGAATTATGCTTTCAGAGCTTGTGCATTCATGTCATGTTTCTTTTTTAACTTTGATATTTTGCAAATATATTTTGAACTTTGAATATCTATTTTGTAAATCATCTGAAAAGGCTTGATATGCCTTTATAGTAATTGTACTTTTTCATGAATGAAATGAAATGGGTTTACCCCTTTAAAAACTCTTCGACATATTTGAAAATGATTTTATGTCAACTGAAGTATATGGCTTCACGGCGTGTTTGATAAATGATTTTGATAAGGTGAATTGGTGACATTAGACGGCGAACTCGGTTGGACACATGGCTTAGTCGGCGGGGAAGGGTGCTACATTTTATTTTGGTATCAGAACCTAGGTTTAGGCGTTTCTGGAAAAAGGCCCTAAATGATTTTGTAAAAAGATTTTGAAAATGGTATTTGACATACATTGCATTTGCATATAAAGAATGACATGACTCTGACGTGGATCTTGTTGGTCTTAATAGAATGACGCCAGTGGTATACGTTCCCTTAGGGTCTAGGGTGACCAAGAGAGAGTGTATAGAGATTGTCCCATTAAAATAAGAGAATATGAATTTCTAGGAGACTGGATAGAGTTATCCTTAAGAGAATTTGATTTGATATTGGGAATGGACTGGTTGTCTCGACACCAAGCGATAGTTGATTGTAGAATTAAAAGAGTGACCTTAAGGTCACCGAATGACGATGATGTTATTTTCATCGGCGAGAGGTTGAATCACCTCTCTAATGTAATATCCGCCACCACTGCTAGAAAAATGGTGCGAAAAGGATATGAAGCCTACTTGGCTTATGTGATTGATATGGTAAAGGCAGGGGCGTGGTGTGTGCCCTTACGGCCCAGGCAGCAGGCGGATCGAGCCACGTGCAGGGATGCCACTAAAATCACTCGAAATTACTGAAATCATATCTTTGCGGCCGATTACGAAATTGGGCAAGCCCATAAACATTTATTGCGAAATCTTTCAATGTAGGCATCGAGCCTTTTCAAAGGATTTACAAAATAGATGTTCGGTATTCAAATTGTTTATACAAAATATCCATATCAAAAGAACACATGAAATGAGTGCACATGTCGGAGCATACTAAGAGATTTCTTTGCTTTATGACTCGGCTCACCGATCTTGGAACAAAACTGCTCGATCACTATCTATCACTCGGTACCTGCGCATTGGTAAAACAATACGCTAAGCATTTTCATGCTTAGTGGTTCTATACAAATCCATTCCTCAGTTCCAGCTTAAATCAATTCATGCAATTTTAATAATTCAGAACTTTCAATCATTTGGATGATCAATATAATTACATTACAAATACTTTGTTATATATATACAATAACTACGGTTCGTGATGCGTCCATAAATACATTTTCATAATCAATATTTCCATGATCACGAATCAATTCAAATATGCTCACAAATTGATTTAGTTATGACATTCGATTCAGTGCGAAAAATCAATTGATTAAAATAAATTCAGTTATGCCAATCAATTCGGTTACGTCCGATCGCCGGTTATGCCCGATCAATTCGATTATGCCCTTACTTAATTTAACCTATATATTCGATATACGGGATATCGAGAGTGCTGGCGGTCCCATTTGAGGCTGCTTGATAGGTATCACACATGGTTTATAACACGATACGGTCCGTGGGGCGCTAGCGGTTATAAACAATCAAATAGTGAACACTTCTGGAGTACGGTCCATTTGAAATTTGTGGTCGGGTGACATCAATAGTTCGCGATCTTCTTTATTTGACCCTATTGGTATGCAATCTATCCTTAATGCGAAATAAACGGTTAACATTCTATTAAGGGCGTTCAAATTCTTTTATAGCAAAATATAGTGCAATATGTGTGATATAAAGTTTTTATTTTCTATAATCTTTGGTACATATCTGAAACATTTCACAATCACTTTTCTCGAATCAATTAAATCGATTCAATATGTTTTTAAAGCAAACATGCAAAAACTTGAAGCGAGGAATAGGAGTTGGTAGAACAAACCCGACAATGTTGCACTTTGATTCCAATCCTTGGAATCTCAATCCTGATTTGTCTTTCTCTCTTAGGTCCTATTCCAAAACCATTAAAGAATAATATTATTCATGCGTACTAGTAGTTTTGGTTAGGATTGATTTTCGGAGGTTATTATGAGTTTCAATTTAAACAAGTTATATATATATATGGATTCTTGGCTCAATGGGCTTTCCATAGAGTCCAAGAACACCCGAATCGGAGTTCGGACGAAGGAGTTATGACCTTCCGAAGTTGGAGGTCAAACGTAATCAAATGCTGGCCCCGGGACGAGCTGCACTGAAGTGACAGAGCTCATTTGTGGCATAGTTTTGACATACAATATCACTCCTCAGGCATATGAATGTATTAGCGACTCGATAAGGGAAGCTTATGAGTCGAGAACACTAATCGGAGTTCAAAGCGAATGAGATATGGCCTTAGAAGTTGGAGATTAAATACAGCGGTCGAATCTGACTGACGAGCAGGCCCGAACTGGACGAGCTCGTCTACCACCTCAGTCAAACATCTTATATACTCCTCAGGAATATTAATGTATTCTTGACTCAATGGGCTTCAGTAGAGTCGAAGCAGCGAATCGGAGTTCAAACGAAGGAGATATGACCTTCAAGTTGGAAATTAACTGTGACCCACGTCTTGTAGTTGGCGTTTGTTAGGCGATCTTGTTATTTTGTGACCCCTTGTTTAGCGACCCTTGTTGGGCGACCACTGTTCCGCGACGACCCTTGTTTGACCCGTTGGGCGACCACTTGTTCCGCAGCGACCCTTGTTTAGTGACCCTATTGGGCGACCGTTGGAAAAGCGTTCCTGCGGCGACCCGCGTTTGGCGACCTATGGGTTGGCGATACTGTTTGACGACCTCGGTTTGGCGACCGCTCGCTTCATTTAATTTCAGAGTAAAGACCATAGCAGTGGTCACGGTAAGAAATTGGCCTAACATGAGTTCATTGATGTGGCTACAATTTCACAGAAGGATTTACTGCCAAATTCTCTTTATTTCTGGTTCAAAAACTCATTCTAAGGTCCGGTTAGTTGACCAGGGTGGCGGGCCCGGCCTACCATATTTAGTTGGGCTGACCTCAGTAAAAGGACTATAACTTAGTCTACAGAGGTCCAAATCGAGAAATTCAAAAGCCTAACATCAATTAAATTGATGTGGCTACAATTTATCAGAAGGACTTACTTCCATATTCCTTGCTTCTGACACAAGCTTCGTTCTAAGACAGAATTTATTGCCTTCTGCGATATGGCGACCGTGGTTTAAATGCGACCAAACTTTCCCCTAAGGCGGATAACTACTTGATGTGCAGGGTGAAGAAGACCAAGTAGGAAGACTACCTCATGAGTTTGTCGAAAGTGGGTTCGAGTCTCACCTTTGTAGGCTCTTGTCCTTGGAAGGACTTGCCGTCTTGTGGGACATGGTCACGTCGTCGGAAAATCTAGAGAGAAGGTGGAGCCCTCTCTGCAACTTTCCCTTTTCTCATTTTTCTTTCTTATGGATCACTCTTAATCGTATTTTTAAAAGGAGGAAGGCTTCCTCCTCTTTCTACATCTTAACATGTCATTTGTGATTTTTTTTTATTTTACTCATTTATTTCTCCTAATATCCTTAGACATATAAGCTTATTTACAATTGATATAGGTCACGTTCTGATTTACATATTTTCTCTTTTATTGGTTTCATTTACGGATTCCCTTGATCATC
This sequence comes from Tetrastigma voinierianum, assembly GCA_016808115.1. NCBI lineage: Eukaryota > Viridiplantae > Streptophyta > Magnoliopsida > Vitales > Vitaceae > Tetrastigma > Tetrastigma voinierianum. Next base: position 247,883 of record JAEQBH010001524.1, read on the forward strand.
TAATCAATAAAAAAAAATCTCGGCTCCTCCCGAGTTAGCTCAATTATACGGAATATAATAATTTTATTATAAAAATTTTAGGGTATTTTGGGGTGTTACAACTCTCCCAGCTTAATAAAATTCGTCTCGAAATTACCTTAGTCAACGATTCGCGGATCTTTGCTTTCTTGCGTATCGTTTCCTCACTTTCCCAAGTGGCCTCTTCGGTCTATGGTTTCTCATAGCACACTTGACTAAGTCTTAACATTAGTAATTCCTGCCCTTCAGAGCCAAAATCTTCTTAGCTCTTCTTCATATATCAAATCGGCCTCGAGTTCAATTGTCTCTGAAGAGACTACATGTGACGGGTTTGAAAGGTACCTCCGTAGCATGGACACATGAAACACATTATGGATCTTTCAGTTTGGAGGTAATGCGTCTGTATGCCCTTTGGTCCCCACTTTCTCGATCACTTCATGGGGCGATAAATCTAGGTGACTTGCCGCACCCGAATCTCATACGCGCTTCTTCGCGATACTTCAAAAAACACCTTTTGTAGATCTCTGCAGTTTATCTTTTCTTTTCATGGAACTGATTTTGTCTATCGGTGGCCACCTTGATCTCTCTTTAATCATTTTCACTTTTTCTTGATGCTGTATTAAGTCGGGGCCGATCACTTTCTTTCACTCAGTGCATCCGACCATGATGATGACACATTTTCTCAGCTATAAAGCTTCATAGGCGCCATTCGATACTTGATTGGAAGCGTTGTTGTACACAAATTCAGCTAAAGCAATGTGTTTGATCTGACCACCCTGAGTCGATCACCTGACTCATAACTTATCTTCCGAATGCGGATCACTCTCTCCCGGTTTGTCCATCAGTTTGTGGAGACGCGGTACTAAAATTGGTCGTGCCCCGAGGCCTCTGCAATTTTCCCCAATCTCGAAGTAAACCTCTCGGATCTGGGGTCTGAAATAATGGATATAGGAATCATTGGCAAGGCTATTTCCTTGATGTCTGACTCTGCTGGCTTGTCAGTGGTCAGTTCTCCTTTGGTAGGAAGTGGCGACGGATTGTCGATCTACTACCCAGGCGGGTATGCCTTCTCCTGTCGATGGTAACTTGACCACAAAGTCCGCAGTGGGTTCAGGTCTGACTCCACTCACAGTTATTCCTAATGGCTGCAGTAATCGAGGAACTTGATGCTCTGCCTTTACTCTTTGACACCAAACACGGCTACAAATTACGATACATCTCTTTCATCGGGACCCATAGGAATGGCGTTTTAAATGCCGATACGTAACATTGCTCTGCGGATGGTGTAGTTATATGTGCCTCTTCAAGTATGGATTTCCTCGACTCATTACGATCGGGTACCTGAGCAGATCTTATAATATAACACTCCATTTTCGTTCACTTGTGAACTTCCGGTTCCTTACCATTTCTAATATGATTTATTATGTGAAAATTTTCTCTTCTTTCCTTTGTGCCTCTAGCACTTGATTGAAAACTTCGGTCTCGCTATCGGTTACGCGTCACAGTACCATCGTCATATAATGACAAATGGGCATTCAACGCTGAAGCGTTCGTATTGACTTTCTCAAAGCGTCGGCGCTGGTGACGCTCAGAGATTGATAATCAGTGCAGTCATAATCTTTTATCGAGTTCCATCCATCTCGGGTTGCCTGAGTTAAGCTTCATTTGTGAGGGCAAATACTTGAGACTCTTATGATCGGTGTAGATGAAACACTTCTCTCCATACAAATAGTGTCTCCCGGAAATTTTTCGGTAGCGAGCTCTGGTGCGGCCAATTCCCGAGAATCATGCGTGGGGTAGTTCCTTTCATGCGGCTTCGCGTCTTGAAGCATAGGCTACTTTACCCTCTTGCATTGAGGGCTTACACTCCAGAATCCATTTATGACGCATCACTAAAAATCATATTCTCTGGCCGTCGGTTGAGTAGAAGCAGAACCTCGATTAGAATGCTAAACTTAATGAGGCTTCTTTGACATTTTCCTCCATTCATACTGGCTTGCAGGCAATCTCGTCATAGGCTGCAGTCATAGAAAGCCCATATAAGATCATACAGTATCTGCTGGTCGAAACTACTTCTATAACATTTCTAGGTGGCTTCCATTGCCAGCCGCCACATCTTCTTTGGATTACTGGTTCTTCTTCGATACTATATGCCCGAAAGAACCTTCCGTTCTTCAAACTCGCACCTTTCGGTTTGCATATAAACCTCTTTTCACCAGAAGTCTCTAACAGCTACTCTAAGGTGTGTCATGACTATCTGATCTTGTGAATACCGCAGGAGTAATAGATCTATGAACACTACGACAAACTGATCCATACGATTCGAAAAACTACGATTCATTAGGTCCCGTGAGCAATGCATTTGGGCATTTGTCGATCAACTGGCATTACAAGAATTCATAATGTCCATATGTCGCGTCTATGGCCGTTTTATGCTACATCGACATTTTTAATTCTCAGCGATGGTATCGGATAACAAGTCGATCTTTGAAGAATCTTTGCGCCTTTTAATGGTCGAAACAATTATGGAAATTATGGGTAACGGATACTTATTCTTTCTTTGTTAACTTGTTCGGTTAATGCATGTCAATACATAATTAAAAGTGTACCATCTTTCTTTTTAACAAAAGCACGGAATCCCATGGTGATACACTTAGTCTAATAAACCTTTGTTTAAGTAGTTCTTGCAAGCTGCCGAATTTCAATTCCTTTAGCTTTCCCCAGTGGAGCCGTGCATGCGGTGTAATGGATGCGGGTGTGGCACACAGTGCAGCGTCAACAACAACTTCATTCTCCTTATGTAGGGCAATCTGGTAATAATACGGGAAACACATCAGGAAGAAGTCGCTGCGATAGGGATATCAGATACACTAGGCCTTACCTTCACCATATCAATCCGTAAGCAGTAGGCTTCCGCATCACTTCCAGTACCATTGTTACAGCGGTGGCGCGAATGTATCACATTAGATAGATGATTTGACCTCTCGCAGATGAAGGTTACTTCATCTTCATTCGGTGTCTTTAAGGTTACTCTTTTCATTCTGTCGACTATTGCTTGATGTCGAGACTGACAGTCCGTCTGATATCACATGAGCTCCACGAAGACCAACTTCGATCAAATCTCCCGAAAATTCATACTCGTATTTTGATGGGGCCAGTCTCACATAGACTTTGTTCCACGAGCAACATTTTTATGGCGGCGGGTTCGTCACGAAGATGTCATGCACAGTTTCACTTCTCGGCAATTACCTAAGTTGGGTAATAATAGGTACATATGTATGAATGAGTCGATCTGGATACATCAATGCATGCATAATAGTATCAAGATAGTAAAATTAAGGCTATCACATACGGAGCGTCGGGTATCTTCCACTGCTTTCATTGCATATGCTCTAGCTGGAGCATGACCATCTTGCCTACCCAGTTTGTGTCCCTTGTCTCCGAACACTCGGTGATGCAACACTCTTATTGCGCTTTTTGTAACACTAAGTGTGCGGTCAGGTGGTCTTGTGAAAATGGGCGAGCTGGGAATGATCTCTTTCCCCATGCTCTTTGGATCCCTGGAAATCGAGCAAGCGCTGTGGTCTCGACATTCTCCTTTTATGATTTCTCCCGATGGGGGCGTCGTCTCTAGGACCTCTGGTGTACTTCCTTATTGATAGTCTTTGGTATAGTAGTATTCTCTTAGGTGCTTTGTCTTTATAAATTTGATTAGACCACATTGGTCCCTTAATTTCTTCCTTCTTTATTAATTACTTATTTGGTGACTGGATTTTTAACTTTCCACTTGTCTTTTATCCTTTCTACTCTTTTTCCTCTTTCTTTACTCTTTCCACATTCAATGCACATGTCAAAATTTTGGAGAAATCACTGTGGAAAATGCTGTGACATGGGCGAATATGGTCATTAAGGCAAGATCTTGAACCTCACGGCACTTTCTTCACTCCGCAGTATCTGGAGCATGCCTTTCGACAGTCAATTCTCTTTGATATTCGGTCACACTCATTTGTCTTTGCTTCAGATTATGAAACTCGGAGTCTCGTATTTGTTAGATAAATGCAACCCACATATTGCTTCTTGAACTCATCGAGAGAACTCCCAGCGTAACTCTCTCGATGGTGCGATCCCCAGTCACGAGCCACCGCGATAAGCCTCATCTTGTATTAGCAGGTCGCACATTCCAAACTTCTCTTCGGCTATGCAATGCATTTGGCTTTATTAGCTCGGTTCTCTCGACGATTTTTGCCGTAGAAGGCTCAAATCCTCTTTCTTCCATAAAATGCGGGTTGATGCAGCTGCCCAGTTCTACTGATGGTGATCGGCTTTTGAGCAATTACTTATTTGGTTGCCGGCTCTTTGCATTTGAACTAGCTATTGGAGGATACCCGACACCTCCACGCCACTTGTTCACGGTTCATTCATTGGTGGGGCATGGGATGCTTGCCCGCACTTCCACACTAAGCGGGATTGTTTGGCGAGTCCACTGGTCATCCTCGACCACTGAGGAGCCGACGAATCCATGCTTATCCTATTAAGACCCAGCTGAATCGTGTCGAGTCATGTCATCCGCTATATGCAAATGAAATGCATGTTAAACACAATTTCAAAATCATTTACAAATAATTTGAAAATCGTTTTGTAAACTAGCTGCTTTGAGAACACGATACGATAAAGTTGGCGCCCCTTACAGGCAGGCAGCTTGGCGGATCAGAGCCAGAGTCAGGGATCTTATTAAAAATCCTCAAAATTACTCAAAATCATATCTTTGCAGAAGCGATTACAAAATTGGGCAAACCCCGCTAAACATTTACATTTAACGAAATCCATTTACAATGTAGGCATCGAGCCTTTTCAAAAGGATTACCCAAAATAGATGTTCGGTGTTAATTGTTTATACAAAATATCAGTATCAAAGAACACATGAAATGAGTGCACATAGCCGAGACATACTCAGAGATTTCTTTTCTTTATGACTCGGCTCCTCGATCTTGGGTCATGTAGATCATTTATCTATCGCTGGTACACAACGCGTTAGTGGAACAATGCGCTAAGCATTTTCATGCTTAGTGGTTCTATACAAATCCATTATCGAGTTCGACTTAAATCAATTCATGCAATTTTAATAATTGAACTTTCAATCATTTGGATGATCAAATATATGTGCATTCAATAACATTTATATATATACAATAACTTTACAGTTCATTGATCATCCCGTAAATACATTTCATAATCGATATTTCACGATCTCAAATCAATTCCAAATATATGCTCACAAATTCCAATTTGGTTATGACATTCAATTCAATTACAAAATCAGTCGAGTTCTGAAAAATAAATTGATTATGCCAATGTCGGTCGGTTACATCGATCACTTGGTTATGCCCGATCAATTCAGTTATGCCCATGCCCAGATTTGCTTTATGTCTTCGATATACAGGGATATCGAAGTCAGGCGGTGTGAGGCGCGGCCGGTATCACATGGTTTTATAACCGCAGTGCGGTCCCGCTGGGCTGCTAACTGGTTATAAACAATCAAATAGTGAACAACTGGAATCACGGTCCATTGAGGCTGTGATCGGAGTGACACATCATGATCTTCTTATTTGATCTATTGGTATCAAATCTATCGTATCTGAAATAAACGGTTAACATTCTATTAAGAGCGTTCAAAGTCTTTATAGCAAAATATAGTGCAATATGTGGTATAAGCAGTTTATTTTACATGTCGTGCAAATTTTACCTATCTGAAGCATTTCCACGATCACTTTTCTCGAATCAATTAAATCCAATTCAATATGTTTTAAAACAAACATGCAAAAACTGAAAGCAGGAATAGGAGTTGGTAGAGCAAACCCAACAATATTTGCACTTTGATTAATCCTTGGAATCTCGATCCTGATTTGTCTTTTCTCCACTCTTCAGTCCACATTCCCAAAACCATTAAAAGAATAATATTATTAAATGCGTACTAGTAGTTTTGGTTAGGATTGATTTTTCGGAAGTTATTATGAGTTCAATTTAAACAAGTTATATATATATATATATATATATATGGATTAACTGGCTGATAGAACTTCAAGTAGAGTCAAAACATACGAAATCGGAGTTCGGACCGAAGGAGTTATGACGCCGAGTTGAGTCCAAACGTAATCAAATCCTGAAGTTGGACAGTTTGCACTGAGTGACACGAGCTCATTTAACACCTCGGTTTGACATCTAATATCCTCCTCAGGCATATGAATGTATTCTTGACTCAATGGGCTTTCCATAGAGTCAAGAACACCAATCGGAGTTGGCTTGAAGGAGATATGACAACCGAGGATTGGAGGTCATACGGTCAAATCCTGGTGACGAGCAGGCCCGAACTGGACGAGCTCGTCTACCACCTCAGTCAAACATCTTATACTCCTCAGGAATATTAATGTATTCTTGACTCAATGGGCTTTCCATGAGTCAAGAACGCCGTCGGAGTTCAAGCGGGGAGATATGACGCCAGTTGGAGGTCTTCAACGCGGCCAGTCTTGACGAGGCAGCCCTTTGTTGGCGTCATTTGTTCGCGACGACCCCTTGTTGGCGACCCTGTTGGGCGACCCACTTTGTTCAGCGACCCTGTTTGGCAGCCCACGGTTGGGTGACCCTTTATTTGGAGCATTCCGCAGCGACCCCTTGTTTTGACGACCTCTATGGGTTGGCGACCTGTTTGACGGCGCCGGTTTGGCGACCGCTCATCATTTGGCCCGATTCGGAAGTAAGGCATAACTTGGTCTCTGAGTCGATTAGAAATTCAAAAGCTAACATCAAGTTCATTGATGTGACTGCAATTTCACAGAAGTTTACTGTAAATTCTCTTTAAATCTGGTTCAAAAACTCATTCTAGGTCCGGCTAGTTGACCCGAATTGGCAGAAGCCCGGCCCTACCATATTTAGTGGGTGACCTCGGTAAAGGACTATAACTTAGTGGAGGTCCCGAATCGAGAAATTCAAAAGCCTAAAATCAATTAAATTGATGTGGCTACAATTTACCAGAAGGACTTACTTCCATATTCCTTTACTTCTGACCTAAACTCGTTCCACAAGACCGGTATTCTTGTATTTCTGCGCTTGATATTGGCGAACCCCAAAAGAAGTAGTTTAAATCTTGCCGGCTTTCGCAAGGCGGATAACTGACAATCCTTAGGGTGAGAAAATAAGTAGGAGAAGGCTACGCCGTAGAGTTTTGTCGAAAGTCCGATTTGGTCTCTTGTAGCTCTTGTCACTAGGAAGGACTTCCTTAGGTAGCCATGGGAGACACATGAATCCGTCGTCGGAAAATCTGAGAGAGGTGATCTGCTCTCTAACTTTCCCTTTTCTCCATTTTCTTTTCTTTATGGATCACTTTTGTCGTATTTTTAAGGAAGGCTTCCTCCTCTTTCCTACATGCCACATGTCATTTCCTTGATTTTTTTTTTTCCTTTTATAATTTATTTCTCCCCAATATCACTTAGACATATAAACTTATTCTGATTGACCTTGATTACGTTTTACAATTTCTATATTTTCTCTTTTCATGGTTTCATTTAAATTAACTGATCATGTCGATAAAAAAATCTCGAGAAAAATACCCCGAGTTGAAACGATTATACTAGGAATATATAATAATTTTTATTATAAAGGGTACCGCTGAAGTGTTACAGTAGTGTATCCGATATCCTTTACCATTAGTGACTTTAGGACTGTTTTGCGAAGAGTTTACAGGATTGCCTCCACGAGGGAGATTGAGTTTCTTGTCGGCGTTGTGCAGGGTGCCTACTTAGGCATCCATTACAAATCTTAGAATGGCTCGTGGAGTTAAAAAATTGAAGCTTCGAGTTGCAAGAAGCTGCTTAGAAAACAGTTTATTCGACCAAGTGTATCACCATGGGGAGCTCACACAATGCTTTTGTTAAAAGAAAGATGGTACACTTCGTATGTATTGATTGTGTAGACAAGCGAACAGGATTGGCCAAGTAAAGAATAAGTATCTATTACCCGAAAATTGATGGTTGTTTGACCAGTGAAGGTCTGAAGTATCTTTGAAGATTGACTTGTCATGCGGGTATCATCAGTTGAAAATTAAAGATGTGGATGTGCATAAGCGACGTTTTGCTTTTCGATATGGACATTATGAGTTCTTTGTAATGCTGTTTGGTTTGACAAATGCTCCGGCGTTTCATGATTCAATGAATCATATTTGACCGATGGATTGGTTGTCATAGTGATCATAGGCGACATTCTTGTGTATTCAAAGGTCGGAAAATCCGACACACACCTTCGAGTAGTGTTAGAGACTTTGAAAAGAAGCCGGTTGTATGCGAAGTGAAGCGAAGTGTGAGTTTGGTTTAATGAAATATCCTTTCTTGGAAGCATTGTATCGAGAAAGAAAGGAATCCGAGGTGGATCCGAAAATAGGAAGTGGTTATCGAGATGGAAGCCACGAGAAATGTTAAGTGCGTAGTTTCACGGGATGACGGAGATAAGGGTTTTCGATGATCGCAACCCCAATGATGAGACTGCTCCAAAAAAATGTGAAATTTGAATGGGGTGAAGAAGATATCAAAAGAAGTTTTGATAAGCGAAAGCATTCTTAGCAGGCTTGACTCTTACTTTCAGTAGACCTACGATAAGGAATATGTGATCTTTAGTGGCGGCTTCACGCTAAATGGACTTGGATGTGTCCTAATCTGAGAATTAAGTGGTAACACGGCTTCAAGGCAGTTGAGCTAGCATGAAAGAACTAACCAGCATGATTTGGAATTGACATAATTGTTTTGCATTGAAAAAATTTGGAGACACTACTTGTACGGAGAAAAGTGTTTCCATTAACACCGACGCAATCTGAAGTATTGCTCGCAACGAGAGCTTAACTTGAGACAACGGAGATGGATGGAATTGATAAAAGATTATGACTGCGTGATTGATTATCACCCGGGAAAGGCTAATGTAGTGGCCGACGCTTTGAGTAGAAAGACAATGCAAACGCTTCGAGCGTTGAATGCCTATTCGCCGCTGACGTACTACGGTACAAAAGAGTGATGCATCGGATAGCGAGACCGAGTTTGTTGAATCGAGTGCTAGAGGCATAAAAGAAAGATGAGAAAATTGCTACTATAGTAAGTCAGATTGGAAATGGTAAAGAAATCGAGTTTAGAGTAAATGAAGATGGGGTTTTGTATTATAAAGATCGGGTTTGTGTACTTGATGATAATGATTTGAAGAAAGCCATACTTGAAGAGGCACATAGTGGATCTTTTGTTATCCATCCCGGTAGCACAAAGATGTATCAAGATTTGAAAATGTCATTCGTGGTCCGACGAAAAGAGATGATAAGAGTTTAAAAAAGTGTTTGGTTTGGCAAAGGGTAAAGGCGGAGCATCAAGTTCCTTCGTGATTATCAGAGCTCATCGAATACTGTGAGTCGAATTCGACTAATTACCATGGATTTTAGTTAAGTTACCATTGATAGAGAAAGTATGTAGCTCAATTTGGGTCGAGGGATCACGACTGTCAGCTCACTTCCTACCACTGAGAACCGACTATTCACTTGACAAGCTAGCAAAGTTGTATATCAAGGAAATAGTTCGGTTATATGGGATTCCAATATCTATTATTTCAGACCAAGATCTGAGGTTTACTTCGAGATTTTGGGGAAAATTGCAAGAGGTCTTGGGCACTCGACTGAATTTCAAGACAGAAGCTCCAAATGCTGCATCTGATGGATGCAATGCAGAGAGTGATCCGTGATTTGGAAGATATGCTAAGGAGTTGTGTGATCATCATGCGGTAGTCGATAGACACATCTTTAGTTGAATCTGCAGGCACACGCTTCCAATCGAGTATTGAAAGGCGCCTCACAGGCTTTATATGGGAGAAAATGTAGAACACCGTTGTGTTGGACGGAATTGAGCGAAAAGAAAGTAATTGACCCCGACTTGATACAAGAGACTGAAGAAAAGGTGAAAATGAATAGAGAGAGATTGAAAGTGTCCAACGATAGACAAAAATCATATGCCGACATGAAAAGAAAAGATATTCGATATGAGATCGACGAAAAAGCATTTTTGAAAGTATCGCCTTAGAAGAAGGTGATGAGATTTGGGAAAAAGGGCAAGTTGAGCCCTAGATTTATTGGCCCCTATGAATTGATTGAAAAAGTGGGTCCAGTGGCATACATATTGGCATTACCTCCGGAATTGGAAAATATCCATAGTGTGTTTCTATGTGTCCATGCTACTCAGGTACCGGGACGACTGCCACACGTAGTCTCTATGGAGACAATTGAGCTGATACCGGATTTGACATATGAAGAAGGGCCAATGGAGATCTTGGCTCGCGAAGTGAAAGAATTGCGGAACAAGAAGATTCCGCTAGTCAAAGTGCCGTGGAGAAACCACAAGACCGAAGAAGCCACTTGGGAAAGTGAAGAAACGATGCGGCAGTAGTATCCGCAACTAGCTGACTAAGGTAAATATCGAGGACAAAATTTTCTTAAGTGGGGAAGAGTTGTAATGCTCCAAAAATACCCTAGAATTTTTATAATAATTTTATTATATATTCCGGGTATAAGTTGAGCCGACTTGGGTATTTTCCGGAAATTGTTAAATGAATACTGATTTAAATGATTGTATGACAATTAAAAGGTCAAATGCAAATGATTTGTGATTGAGTGATATATGCTAAATGAGAATTGATTGCACCAAGAAATTAACCCAAGTGAAAAATGGCAAATTTGGAAATGTGAAAAATGATGACTTAAGGGTCAATTGTAAATAAGTTTATATGTCTAAGTGTAAATATGGGGATTGAAGTGAAAATAGAAATAAGTGTGGGCTATATTAAGGTTTATGAACTTAAACCCAAAAATGCATTTTTTAGCCAAACAAGGCCTTGAGGAAATGAGATATTTAAAACCAAAAGTAGAAAAAATGAGAAGTGAGACTAAGTGTGGAAGGCCAAACATGGCTTTACACTTAAATAAGTGATTTAAAGACCAAAAAGGTGGTCTAGGGGGAGCTCATTTGAGCAATCCCGTTTTTGGGAGAAAGAGAGGAGAAAAGGGAGAAGAGATAGGGCAAAGTGGGAGATCAAGGTTTGGTTAGGTTTGTTTCGCCCTCGCTCCCAAGAGATCACTAAATCAAGAAGTGAAGATTCAAGAGGGCTAAGGTAAGAAAAATCAAACCCTAACTTCATCTTGTGATTTTGATTTTGGAGAAAACCCTAGCTTTGTGTAAAAGTGAATTTTGATGTTTTTATTTTAGTTTGAGGTTGTTTTGTATTTTTGGTTGGGATTGGTTTGGATTGGTTTTGTGTAGTGTTTGGAAAAAGGGAAAATGTTGGGTTTTCAAAAGAAATGCTGTCAAAATTTTGTCAAAACCATTGTTCTTGTTTTGGCTATAGATTAAGTTATAATCATCCAAATGAAGTGATTCCAATTGGTAAAGAACCATAATAGATAGGGTTACAAATTTATATGAGGGACTAGGAGCAAATTGTAGTTTTATGGCTCTATTATTTAAAGGTGAGCTCTGATAGTCAGCCTAAGGATGCATGCTTTGGGTATTGTTATAGTGTTTTGGCCATAAGTTGAGTTTCCCTCATCCAAATTGAGTGATTCAAAATTTTAGGTAAAATAGACTTCTAGGGGAATAATTTACTTGAAGGAAGTGCATTCAAATTGTTACCCCAAAGTACCCAGAAATCTGTCAAAGTGGACCTATGTGTAAGAACTGTCTAATTCTGCTTTGTAATTGGAGTAGTCTAGATGTAAAATGCAATAACTTGAGTTTAGGTGGTCCAAATTGGATGATTCTAGTTGAAGAAGAAACCTTAGAACCATAACTTCAAATTAGTAGAAGGAACCATTACCAAATTATGGAGTTAAGAGCCCTAAAATTTGGAATAACAAAGAGGTAAATCGGGAAATGGCCAAGGCATATTGGATCGTTTGGCATTAAAATGCCATAACTTGAATTTGGGTGATCCAAATGAGATGATTCCAATTCCTAATAAAAATAGACTCATATAGCTATAAATTTTTTGAAGGAAGCATGAGTAAAATATGGCTCATGTGTCCCCAGAAAATTTTGCAAGTGAAGGGGTATTGGGTAGATATAAACCCTGACCAAAAACTCCTAGAATAACCTATTACGTGATCACACATTTGAATAGGGGCCTCGACAAGGAGGAAAGCTTCATTGAAGTCGAGATTCAAGATTGGAATCAAATGAATGATTTTGGGTTTGTTCATCTTCTCCTATTCTCGTCAAGATTTGAACTATTTATTCTAAATGCATAAGAAAACATATTGAATTGATTTAATTGATTTGAGAAAAGTGATTTGAAATGTTTGCATATGACAATTACATGATTATTGGAAAATGAATCAAGGAGTACAAATGTACGATACTATATTTTGCTATAAAGGATTTGAAAACCCTCAATAGAATGTTAACCGCTTATTTCAGATTAAGGATGGATTGCATACCAATAGGGATCAAAATAGCAAAGACTACGAACGATCAGATTGATGTGTCACCCGATCGCAGCCCCGGCCGGGATCAGACGGGTAGTGTTCACTAATTGATTTTTAATAACTAGCTAGTAGTCAAGGACCGTGACCGTGGTTATAAAACCGCTTTATATCGACCTACAAAATTTCAAATGGACCGCAAGGGTGTGATTATGATATATTGTATACCGAAAATATAGGTTAAATTCGTTAAAGGCATAATTGAATTGAATTATATAAGTGAATTGAATTTGTGAGCATAATTGAATTGATTTGAGATTATGAAATATTGGAATCGAAAAGCATATTTGCCAATTAAAATGAAAAGAGCATTGTGAAATGCATGATTTATTGAATATGAAAGTGTATATTCGGGGATGATCAATGAACTATAAATGATCGATATAAAACAAGTATATGTATTGAATGACATTGATTATCCAAAAGATTTGAAAGTTTTGAATTGTTAAATTTCATGATTTGAATTAAACTGAAATCGAAGAATGGATTTAGATAGAACCACTAAGCATGAAAACAAGTTACGTATTGTTTTATCAATGCCCACACGAGTAATAGACAGCGGATCGAAAGTTTATCTTAAGATCGAGGAGCCGCCGAAATATAATGAAGGAATTATTGAGTATGTTTCGACTGCACGCGTCATGTTTCTTTTGAATTTTGATATTTTGAAAAACATTTCAACTCAATATTTATTTTGTAAATCATTTGAAAAGACTGATATAAGCTTTTGGTAGTAATTATACTTTGCATTGATGAAATGAAATGGGCTTACCTTTAAAAACGTCGCGATATTTGAAAATGATTTATGTTAACCTAAGTGTAATACTACGACATGTTTGATAAATGATTTTGATAAGGTGATTGAAAACATTAGAGCACCTGGGATTCTTGCCTGCACTGCTAAATGGTCACGGAAAAGGGGTGCTACAATATATCTTACTATAATAGAGTTAAGCATCATGTTTTAAAAAAAGCAAAAAAAAAAAAAAAACATAGGATAGGGGATGAGCCTACAAGGTGCCTCCGAAGCATGCCGACTTGGTCCGACTGTGCCAAGTCGAGATTAGACGAAGCTCACGCCCTATTTCTTCTAGAAACGGGCTTGAGTCGTGGGCTTCGAGCTTTGTATTTTTTGTCGATGAAACGGACGACCGGTTGCAACCGATTGTTATAAACCAGTCGATCAAGTTCAACCGGTCGACCGTTTATATTCAGTAGCCATCAATTCTGGTTTGACATGAAACAATCGACTGATTTTTCAATCGAATGGATGGAGTAGTCATCCATTTTTTATAGAACTTAAACGGTCGATCGGTTCATATAAACCAGTCAACCAGTTGGATACAGTAGTCATCCATTTGTTTCTGACATGAACAGTCGACCGGATGGATGCAGTAGCCATTCATTTTGGTATAACTGAAACGGTCAATCAATTCAACTAAACGGTCGATCGGTTCAAAGATACGGTAAATCGATTGGTCGAAATGTTCGACCAATTCCCCCATCAGTTCTATTTCAACGGCTATAAACAACTAGTATATAGAAAACCGTTGGTTGGTTGACAACTTAAATGCTACCGAATTCCCATTCTATAAATAGAGTGTGGGGGATTACTTAAAAGGTAAGACACTTGTTGAATATCCTCTCAATCATCATTTCTCTGGTGAATCATTTCTCAAACTAAGATTGTGAGTGCATTCATTATATTTGCATTTTTTAGAGTGCACACTTGTGTTCATCCAAGCTTGAGTTGTATTTGAAAGATCTTGAGAGTTAGAGAGTGCCCTGCTACTTAACGAGAGGCTTGAGGCACCAAGGATTTGTGAAAAACTCATTGGAGCCATATCCAAGTAAAGAAGAAGCTCAAGTTATATTGCCACTCAGTGGAACCCCCACGCTTTGAAGGTTTAGAGGCTGACATGCAAGAGAGCCAAACCACTATAAATCCAGTTTTGTTTTCTCTATCCCTATCTTTCATTTACTGTTATTGCATTAAATTGAAGAATTTATTATTATTGTGCGAAAGTTTTGAGAAACCAATTCACTCTCTTCTTGGTTAGGTTGTTAAACTTAATAACTTTCACATATATTTGTAGAAACAAATTATTAAGAAAGAAAAAATTGTAGATATGTGTTTAGGTTATAATTTTAAAGCAACATCTAATATTTCATTTTTAATTAATATCTATAAATTTTATAATAAGAAATAAAAGGGTCTATACTCGACCTTAACCCTCCGCTATTCCACCACTCGGTCTCAAAAATCTCATAATTATAATTTCACCTTTACCCGATCCCTTCATTTGCTATCCAACAATTGATCCCCTAAAAAAATCTTATACTTATAACTTCACCATATATATCACACCATGAGCTTTAAAGACAAAACTAAATAGAATTCAAGTCATCATATTAATTAAATATAAACTATTTAAAAATAAATAAACATATTCTTAATTTTAAAAATTAAATTTTTTGTTATACACTCTGCAATATTATTATTTTTAAATGTTATTTAAAAATATTCTCATTTTAATAATTATTATTTGTGAATGTACAAACAAATTGCTTCCTAATCCAAATGCATATCTATATCTCAAAACCATTAATATTGAAACACTTTTTCTATAAATTATATAGTCATTGAATATAATAAAATATTTTCATTATTATCTCTATCCAAGTACCAATATTTTCATCCACCAATTTTTTTTTTTTATATAATATAAAACTTTAATTTTTATAACCTATATAGAAAAAGTGTTTTCCTTTTTAAAATTTTAATAAAAATCAAGGTATATATGTGTGTGTATGTGTGTGTGTGTGTGTGTGTCTGACTAAATTATTGGTACTAAACTTTCCCTCCATTAAATTTTACATATAGTCAAAGTCAAAAACTAGATAACTTATACCAAAAGTCACTCATTGTAGTCAAAGTTTAAAACTAGTTACTTATAGATTTTGTCACAGTTTTACTAAAAGTCGTGACCAAAAAGCACACTAATGTGACTTTGGGTCACGGTTTTAAGTAAAGCCGTGACCAAAAGTCCCCTAATAGCATGTATTGGTCACAGTTTTAAGTAAAACTATGACCAATACATGTTAACTTATATATTTGGTCACGGTTTTATTTGAGACCATGACCAAAAGTGACATTTGCATAGTTTTTAGTCACGGTTTCGGGAAAAACTGTGACTAAACGATTCACCAAATTTTCCCACCATTAGTTTTTTTGTATAGTCACGATTTCACGATTTCCAATAAAACCGTGACTAAAATTCCCATCAAATATTTTGGATGACGGTTTACGATGGTTACGACATAAAATCATATTTAGTCACGGTTTTACTTGATCGTGACTAAATAGTCGGACCATGACTAAATAATCGTCACTCAAAACCTTCTTTTTTGTAGTGATTATTAATTAATGTTAAAACACTTTCTTTAACTTATGATAATTAATGTAACTTTATATTTATATTGAGATTATGAATATGAAATATAAAAATTTGTTAATTAATGTATGAAATATGAACATATATTATGTATATTTCGATATTTAATATAATTTTAGACTTAAATCATGATTATGAATATGAAATATAATAAATTATTAATTAATGTAAAAACCCATTTTCTTTAACTTATGATAATTAATGTAACTTTATGCATGTGGGTGAACCTCGAATTTTCTATCCATGGAGAGGTTGTGGGTAAAGTCAAGATATTTATGCATGACATGTTTGATTCTATAATCCATATTATCGGAACACTATGTCTTGATATAAGTATTGTCTTCACCAACATGAGATCCTTTCGTCAGGTGTTGTAATGGAGCCACATCGATCTTCATTTTGGTTTTAAAATACCATTGCAATGTAATATCAATGTGTATATTTGATTATTAATGTCATTTTTACACTTTTATGAACTATTTCCATGAATTTCAAAGTATTTTTGTTAATTTCCGATATATCGATATTCATGTAAAAATATCTATCAATATATCTTCGATATATCCGTAAAATCCAAGTACCGATATATCTGTCAAAACCGATATTTTTAACCTTGTCTGTGATCGATCTCTCTTTTATAAATTGTAAAACCCGAGTAACTTTGAACTTTTCCAAAAAAAAAAAAAAATAAAAGGGTAGACATGGTGAACTTACTACTACAATACAGGTTGAAAGCTTGTAATTTTTCTAAATCTCGAATGACGAAACGAACCTCACCGTTGACTTCCTCTCGAGAAATCTAGTTACCCATGCGAATTTCGTTGAATTATGAGATAATTAGAATTTCACGTTTTTCGAGGCAACGAGTGTCAAGTGACACATGACAAGCCATCTGTCACAAGGCATGGCAATGCCAAATGCATGTGTGACACATGGCATGCAAAGGTAAATGCATGTGTGACACATGGCAAGCCATGTCACGCCCTACCTCCCGATCCGACCGTGATCATGGATCCGACCGAGTCCCGGGGCGCGAGACTATATACCGGGACTCATTGGATCTGCTCTTTCTCGTAGCCGAACTTGTAATTGCATGGTACAAACAATTTCTGTAATAACAAAAATCATTTTCATTTACAAAAAGAACTACCACCAAAGTGGTGTCCATCAAAATCTATATACATATACTGAGTCTCATTTATTTATACATGTACATTTTTTTCTTTTCTAATACAAAACATCAGAGATCGCGGAAGCAGTGCGGTGAGCACCTATCTCTGAAATGGGCCCGCTCTCACGATGGGATGTCCTCGTCCTCTATCCTTGTCTTCCTTTCTGTATCTACACCTGATTGAACACCCGTGCTAAGCTTTACGCTTAGTGGGAACATAAGCATGGACAATCACCAATGGTGACCATCTCAAGCTTATACATATGCATTTCATGTGTCTATACATATTCATATAACTTTTGGTTACTTATCATCTTTACATTCCTATTGCATATCAATCTTTTCCGCTACATGTTTTCGCCTGACATATCTCCTATATATACTTCTTACCCGTATTCCTGCTTTGTCATCTTTTACTTATCTCTATCGCTCTTAGCACTTTTACTTCAATCATGTTCATAGCATGTTCCTCTATTCATTTAGATATGTCTATCATATATTCATATCATATATTTCTTATTCTAGTACTTATCATTTGATCTATTATCTTTCTAATGGTTCATATTACATATCCTATTCTGTGCAAGTCATATTCTTATACATATATTACTTTCATGGTTATATACTATATACCATTTGTTATGTTCTATTTTCATGTACTGTTTTCATATACTGATGATCATGTACTGTCATCGTATACTGTTTCCCCATACTGTATTATCATATTAACTTTTCAGATCATTTTACATTCTTATACATTTTCATATATCATGTCGGATCGTATAATCTCATGTTACAGAACTTATCATCACATAGCAGTGCTATGCTTAAATCATATCATATCTTTTCACATGTCATATTCAAATCATTTGTTTTATGTTTCATGCCCGCATAAACCTTTAGAAGTGGATAAAGGAAACTATAAGGGCCCGGGCGCTGTACTCACCGGTGTGGAAACAGCTGGTCTATAAGGGGCCCGAAGGCATTGCGACTCACCGTACCTAAACAAATGGCCTATAAGGGCCCGGCGCCGTTATCATCAGGCAAGACAACACCATTCATAAGGGCCCACATAGCACCAGGCGACTTTCGGGCCACCGTGATCCAAATCCGGGATCTATCTCATCGACCCAAACTGGCTCGACACGAACCTGTATGCCGTGACTTTTTTTTTCCTAATAGGCATGCCTTCCATTCATCCATCTACTAGTTCTAAGGCATAATCCATGTATATTTTATGCTCAGTGACATATCTCATATTCCTCGAATCATTATTGCTGTATTCTAAGAATTTCATGTGAGATATATACAATTATTTATTCTTAGCTTTTTCATATCTCATATCTCACTTTACACATTTACATATAACTGATCATATACTTAAGTGTCATATTCTATAATGTCATATACCCATTTATATATGTTTCATACATATAATTTATACAAGATACGCAATATATACTATCATTACTTTAATCTGTATTCGTTCTCATATTTGTAGCTTCATTTTACGGTTCTCATATTTTTCTATAATACATATATTCCCATATTTTTATTATGCATGTTTGTTTACTCATTCTTATATTCATCTATGCCTATCATTCGTGTACATGTACTCATTCCTAGTAACATCTTATATCTTGTTAACTTATATCTTCATGTACTTTATTAGATTTATTCGTATCTTATAACATATACCAATACATTTCTATATTTGTACATTTTACTTGTACTTTATCAGACTATCCTAACTCCCATAGGAGTTACAGAACTTATACCTATACGGAGGTACTTATACACGTACTTGTACTTTTATCTATCTTATACTATGCATGATATACTATGATTATCATATCTGCTTACTGTTTTCCTTATTTCTGAACCTAATATGAGTTCCAATTCTACCATATTGTGTTAGCTGTATTCTTGACTCAATGGGCCTATAGAGCCTCCAAGAACACCCAAATCGAAGTTCGATCGAAGGAGTTATGACCTTCCGGCTGGAGGTCATAATGAAAGTCAAATCCTGAACTAACGAGCTGACCTGGACCTTGGTGGGAGCTTCCGAAGCCCAACACCTCAGTCTTGATATCAATATCCTCCTTCAGTCATATCACGGATTTCCTTGATCAATGGGCTTTCCATAGAGCTCCGCAACACCCGAATCGGAGTTCGATCGAAGGAGTTATGACCTTCCGGTTGGAGGTCATACGCAGTCAAATCCTGACCTGACGAGCTGACCTGACCTCGGTGAGCTCGGTCTAACACCTCGGTCTTACAATTCCACATCCTCTCAGGCATATCAATGGGACTTTAACTCAATGGGATTTCCATAGAGTCCAAGAATAATTCAATCAAAGTTCGGACGAAGAGTTATGACCTTCCGAAGTTGAGGTCATAATTAGTCAAATCCTGAACTGGACGAGCTGACCTGACCTCGGTGAGCTCGGTCTAACACCTCGGTCTGACACCTAATATCCTCCTCATGCATATCAATGGATTCTTGACTCAAGGGGCTTTCCATAGAGTCCAAGAACACCCGAATCGGAGTTCGGATGAAGGAGTTATGACCTTCCGAAGTTGGAGGTCATACGTAGTCAAATCCTGGACTTGACGAGCTGACCTGACCTCGGTGAGCCTCGCCCAATACCCGGTCTTTACAATCTAATATCCTCCTCAGGCATATCAATGTATTCTTGACTCAATGGGATTCCATAGAGTCCAAGAACACCAAACGGAGTTCGACGAAGGAGTTATGACCTTCCGGGTTGGAGGTCATACGAATCAATCCCGCATCGACGAGTCACCCGACTTCTGAGCTTCGGGTCTGACATCTTATATTCTCCTCAGGCATATGAACGTATTTTTGACTGTACGCTTCCATGAGTCCAAGAACACCCGAAACGAGTCGACGGATGAATTCAGACCTTCCGCTTCGAGGTCATACGTGAATAAATCCGAACCGGATTAGCTGACCTCGACCGTGAGCTCGGGTCTAACACCTCGGTTTGACACCTACTATCCTTCTCAGGCATATCACGTATTCTTGACTCAATGGTCTTCCAGAGCCCAAGAACACCCAAATCGCAGTCGACCCGAGGTTTATGACCTTCCAAAGCTGCAGGTCATAATGTAGTCCAACCTGGGACGTACCGACTAACCTGGACGAGTTCGAAATTTCATACACGAAATTCGAGCTCTACAGGATCAGCTGAGCTACGTGACGAGGTCTGCTGACCTTACGTAATGAGGTCTGCTGATCTCCTCGCGTGCGAGGTCCGTTGACCTTCTCGCTGCATGAGGTCCGCTGACCTCCGGGCCGACGACCCTGCTATGGCTGACCTCCTCACCCATTTGACTATTATTCAGAAAGAAAAGATCATAACTCGTCTACAAAAATCGACCAGTTAAATTCAGTGCCTAACATCAAGTTCATTGATGTGGCTACACTTACCAGAAGGTCTTACTGCCAAATTCTTTATTTCTGACCCAAAAACACATTCTAAGGTCCTGGCTAATGAAAGTATGATCAAAAATAGGAAATTTCTCGTCTAACGGTAACTGTGACCTCTTCCCAAACACACCTATAGGAGCCTTAGAACTCTTCTCAACTCAACCCTAACCAAAAATGAGTTTGGGAGTCTCCAAACCGTGTATTTATACTTTCTATACCCAGAACTATACAAACCCATACTATTGTACAAACTTCGATACTTTTCCATACGGAACTTAACAAGTCTCATACAACTCAAGACATGTATCCATTCATATACTCATTTCATATTTAGTAGGTCCATACTAAACCATATTTCCATACTTTTCTATACAAAATCATAGTTCCATACCTGTGATCTTCTCTTTTATTTTCCTTCTTTCTTCTTTTCTTTTCTCTTCTTCTTCTTCTCCTTCTTCCTTTCTCTTCTCTTCTCTCTTATCCGTTTTTGTTCTCTCTTTCTCCTAAGACCAAAATGAGATATTTATTTTTTGTCTTATCCTTATTTGATCTTATCCCCTTTTTATTTCACTTTCCAAGGAGGAAACTTCCTCCCTCTTTCCTTCAAGCCACTATCTTCCACAATTTTTCTTCCTTATTTCATTCTAATATCTTTCTTTTATTACTCTTTGGTCCTTCAATTCTCTATTACTCTTAATTTAACTTATGCATATTCCTGCTTTGACATATGAACTTATTATATTATGACCCTTGGGTCGTGAATTGGTAATTTATTAATTTACCCTTAACTATTGTATTAATTCCAAGTTTTTGCTTATTTTATTTTATCTTCATTTTATTCCGGTAAACTATACTTTTACTTTTATTATACCCTAAACATGTCCGAAAACTGCTAGGGTATATTTCGGGGTGTTACAAGCCATGTGTCCACATGCATGCCAATGGACATGCCTATAAATGGGAGTTCACAATCAGTTCGTAGAGGAAAGAGCATAAAGGAAAAGAGAAAGGGAGGAAATGAGAAAAAGTGAAAGGAGAAAAGAAAGAGAGAAAATAAAGGAAAAGGAAAAGAAAGAGAGAAAAAGGAAGGAGGTCGGCGGTTTCTTCCTCAGTTCACTGGTGTTTCGACAATCGAAACTCATTAGATCAAGGAGTAAAGTCCGGAGATTCGACGAGGGGCTATGCTTCAAGAGGTAGGGATTCTTCCTACTTTTGTTTATTTCTAGTCTTTGGGCTATTGTTTTGGGCTGATTTTGGAACCATGTTGTGTCATGTTAATGGCATAGAACATATTTGTAGCCGATTTAAAGGGCTGCTCGGTTTAATTTGGGTTGAAAAATTTGCATTTACGAGCTGCTAAATGCTCAGAATTTCGGGCACACTATTGCGTGGATTGGCACAATAGTGTGGCTCCTGGGTACTCCAACTTCGGAGGACCATATCTTTCTCGTCCGAACTCCGCCCAGGCGTTTCGACTCATGAAAAGCTCTTTCAGCTTTAAAATCTAGCCATATTCCAGTGATTGGAATTTGGTGATCACATAGTTATTGAAATTTTGATCATAACAGGACATGCTTGTTTGATGAAATGTTGATATGTGTATTAATATATTAACATGTGATGAATTGTATGTGTAGACATGGCCATTACATGGCATGTTGTAGGCTATTTTGTGGACATGTTATGTCGTAATTTAGCCTAGATGATAAAATCCTTCATTACTTACCTAAGTAATGATTTATATGTGCTTGTGTGATACATTGACATGAATGAGTTAATGTAGGGAAATTATATGCATGTTTGATATAATTACCTAGGATGCATTGGTGATATGCATGTTTGATAAAATTGTCCATATAACATTCATCATATATATGATATGGTACAAATAGGCAATGACGCAAACATTGCATATGCACGGGGACATCACATTGAATGGGTGTAAGTGCATAGTTCCATCACACACCATCCTTGGTGGTTGATGAGGAGCTCGATACGTTGAACGAAGTTTAGCAGAGTTCCACTGTTTGCAAAATATGAAATAGTGTCATCACACGCCATCCTTGGTGGTTGATGAGTGGGTTATGTACCGTTGAAAGTAGTTCAACGGAGTTCCACTATTCGTAGAGCATGAAAACTTGTGTTGGGTAGTAGCAAGCAAGGATAGATACCACCTCGAGTAAAAGCCCTAGTATTTTTGGTTATACATATGTGTCCAACGGTAAAAGCCCGTGAAAGTGTAGGAAGGCGTGTGAAGCCTGCGGTGAGACCCCGAAAATTTGCCTACCCACAAAAGACACATGTTTTGTTAATAAAAAAGATCATTTGAGGTACAATCTCCAATGGGTTTTGGTTTATAAAACAAAAGGATTTTGTTTTGGAAAATGATCATTGGATGAGAACATCCATGATGGTTTATCACACATTGGCTTGTGCATTGTGTGGAGGAAGCCGCTGAGGACTCCTGTGGCATGGTACATGATTGAGTCACATCTCATTTCATGGCATGTAGGATTCTAAGGTAGAAATTACATTTTACATGGAATGATTGTGGTGAGTGTGCGACCATTACATGTGCACTTAGGTGGGGAGTAGCCTTGTAGAAGTTATCTCTACTGGGCGTGGCTCACTCTTTATGAGTAAAACATTTCAGGTGTATGACAAACACTGGTGGACGATGCTCATCCAAGGCCATAATTGTGAAGAAGACCGACATGTGGACTTGATACTCATTTTGTAAAATATATTATAATAAAATAGTTTTAATATATGATTTTGTATAAGAGTGTTGTAATAAACTCTTAAGGACTATTGTGACATAGTCTTAGGTAATATTCTAAGTATGGTTGAAAGGGCCCGATAAGACTACTTTTACTCCTAAATGAGTCTCGGTGAATGAGACATGATAGTGTGGTATCGAGATATGCAACACCCACAAGTATTCCGTAGGTTGACGATTAGTCAACAGGACCCCCAGGGTTTGGGGCGTCACAGCTTGGTATCAGAGTTTATGTGTACGAACACCTAAGGCTTGGCAAGCATGGGTCTAGATCATGGCATTTATGATACATTTCATGTTTTTTGCTCAATGTGCTACATGATTGTGTGTTGTGTGTATTATATACATGGTGAAATGTATAGGAAAAGTTAAACACTAGGGTGAGAACATAACCTTAGGGGTTCGGAAAATGAATGAACAGAATAGTTCAAGATGTGATGTCTACTAGTGGTTGGCTGGTGCGCTACTAGTTAGACTAGAAAATGAATCTCAATTTTCTATTTGACACATGTAAATGGCAAGTCGAGGAAGAGGAAGCCAAGGAAGGGGACGCCGAGGCGGTGGGCAGAGCAACAACCCACTACCACCAGCCTTTGACCAACAAGCCTTCATGGAGGCTATTAAAGGTAATCGTAAGCATTATTGCACATGCAGAGTAAGAGTCGCTACCATCGTGACGGCGCATGCAACAATGTGGGCCAAGGGGGGTTAAGTGACCTCAAAAGGTTCAAGGCACATCATCCTCCGACCTTCAGGGGAGAAGGGGATCCGATGATAGTTGATCATTGGTTCCAAAGAAATGGAAAGATATCGAGGCTATGAGATCACCCGATGCCACCGGATAAGACTACGTATATTCCGCCTAAAGGGTGAATCCTAAGTATGGTAGGGTTGGGTCAGAGCCTCAAGGGACTTAGAGGCGATGGCATGGGAAGAGTTCCGTAGGCTCTTCATGGAAAAGTATTTTCCGG
Source organism: Tetrastigma voinierianum (assembly GCA_016808115.1). Classification (NCBI taxonomy): domain Eukaryota; kingdom Viridiplantae; phylum Streptophyta; class Magnoliopsida; order Vitales; family Vitaceae; genus Tetrastigma; species Tetrastigma voinierianum. The sequence continues at coordinate 272,278 of JAEQBH010001524.1, forward strand.
CGTCTGCTCGACATGAAAAAGCTCGAGAGTTCCAGGAAATGAGACAAGGAACTATGATAGTGCTTGAATATGTGGCTAAGTTTACTGAATTAGCTCGTTTTGCTAATGACTGTAGCCACAGACATGGCCAAGGTGAGAAAGTTTGAGGATGGACTGAAATTATCCATCCGGGGAAAAATTGTAGGACTTCTCCTGCAAGATATGGACTCGATGGTCAAGACTGCCTTGGCCATTGAGAGGGAGGTGGATGATGCACTGAACATCCGGGATACAGGTGTTGTTAAAGATAGAGGAGGGAGAGTCAACCTTCTTCTTCTAACTCAGGAAAGAAGCAGAAGACTTTTATTCCATGAGGGTTTCAGAGACAGGGTCGTGGCTATCAGGGCCAAGGCCAGGTTAGGGCTCCAGGCCAAACAAGGTAGGGGAGATGTTTCCATTGCCATAAGCCTAGACACCTGAGGCGGGATTTGTTCTCAAAAGTGAACCCAGTTATGGGACACCCAGTCCTGGGGCCATCAGGTGGGACATACACAGATTATCAGCTTTGTTCCTCCCGCCCCACCATGGTCCAGGAGGAGACAAGACGCCGCAGGCACCGCATGGGCCTACTAGTCAGGCCGACGTGGGCCAAGGCCAGGGTCGAGGTCAAGGCCAAGGCTCACAAGCCAAGACTTTAGGGACCCAGGGCCATGTCTTTTCCATTACACCTCAGGTTGAGCTTGTAGATTAGTCAATTATTCAAGGTACTTTTCTACTCTCTTGTCCATGGACAAGAGTATTGTTTGATTTTGGTGCATCTCATTCTTTGATTAATGCATCCTGTGTGAAAGATTTGGGCTTAGAGTTTGAAACCTTGGAAAAGTCATTGCATGTGAGTTCTCCCCTAAGAACTAGGGTGAGGGTTGATATGATATGTCGGGGTTGTGACTTCTTAGAGATCTCGTATCTCGTCTACAAAGTGGACCTTCGAGTTATAGACATGCTCCGGTTTGATGTCATCCGAGATGGATCAAGTTGATGGCCCACTGTGTCACTACTCGATTGTGATCATAGGGAGAGTTACCGGCTCTTACACATAGAATGGTATTCAGTTATATTTCAAGAGGATAAGCAGCTTGATGCTTTACTCCCTGAAAGTGTACGACTCTAAGTGGCACCTGCACTCCATGGGTCGGTCGCGATCTTACTTCGGGAGTGGACGAGGTGAGACAGGATTTGAGTCTACCTCGAGTGGTTTGTGAGTATGAGGATGTTTTTCCAAACGAACTACCGGGATTACCTACGTATAAGGATGTAGACTTCACAATTGAGTTGGAGATTCTCGGTACGACGCTATTTTTACCTCCACAGAATTTGACGCCCACTTGGTGCCACAAGAACTTAAGGTCCACCATGCGACTCTATTCGCAAAGGATTTATTAGACCTGAGCACTTCACCTCAAAGCTTCTAAAGGTTGTTTGCAACAAGCAGTGACAAGACTCTTCTGCTTTATGCATAACCATCTGGTTAAACAAGGTTACTATCAAAAATAGGTACCCTTTGTCGAGGATTGACAATTTGTTTGATCAGCTGAGAGGGGCATTAGTGTATTCTAAGATAGATCTCCACACCGGTTACCATTAGTTGAGAGTTAGGGAGGCAGATATCCCTAAGACAGCGTTTCGAACGTGGTATGGGCATTTCGAGTTCATAGTGATGCCCTTCAGAATGATGAATGCTCCTGCAGCATTCATGGATCTCATGCATAGGGTATTCCAACCTCATCTAGATCAAGCTTAGGTAGTCTTTATCGAAGGACATCTCGGGTCTACTCCAATCTCCTGGTGAGAAGTATGAGGATCATTTGAGGATTGTTCTCTAGGCCCTAAGAGAACATCGGTTGTATGCCAAGTTCAGTAAGTGCGAGTTCTAGCTTATTGAAGTAAGGTTCGTGGCACTGAGCATTCGGCTTCAAAGCAGATCACGACCTATAGCTGCAGCGCGCTATGAGCATGGAGAGGCCAAGGTCAATCTCGAGACACGCAGCTGCATTGGTAAGGTACTACAAGGACGAGTTCAGACTTCTCCCGAATTAGTTGTACCTATGACGAGGTTAATCTAGAAGGAGGGTCGAGTTTGATGGAATGATCGTATAGCAAGGCATTCCAGACAGGAGTCAATTTATTACCCTATTATGATAACTTTATTGTGGGACAGGGGTACATATGGTATCAGGATGCTCAAAGACGGGATTGGGGATGCAAGCAGGATGCAGTCCTGAAGGGTTGCTGTGGCTTGCGGTTCTAGCGCTTGAAGAACTACAAGAGAAGCAATTTTACACACGAGCATGGAGTTAGCGGCCATTGTCTGGCCAAGATAGGTGTCACTATCTATACAATGAAAGCGCCCAGTGTGTCTAACCACAAAAAGCCCAAAGTACATTTTATACGCGGAGAATCTCTAAACATGAGGCAACCTAAATGGATGGAGTACCTCGAGGATTACGATTTACTTCAGACTACCAATTCTAAGCAAAGGCGGCTAATGCGCCAAATTTAAGTTTCACTGAGTTCTACAAATACAGCCACAGAGAGCAGATGATCGAGATTGGGACAGTTCGGGATCAAGCGCATGCTGATCATGCTCAGGGGACTTTGTGGAATTTGGTGGTTACGCCTTCCCTACTGAGCAGAGTGATTGAGGCCCAGGGGCAAGACACAAAAATTGCGTCCATCAAGGACCGGGTACAGTCAGGTATAGGTGACAAAGGCTGGACCATTCATACAAATGTTGGTTTTCGGTATAGGGGCAGGATTATGGTTCCCAGGTTGGCGGATTTGAGAGAGGAGATCCTCAAGGAGTTACATTGCTCTCGTTTTTCTATACACCTACGTGGCAAGAAGATGTATCATGATCTCCGTCGCCAGTATTACTAGAGTGGAATGAAACAGCAATTGGGGAATTTGTTCCTCGGTGTCTCACATGTCAGCAGGTAAAGGTTCAACACCAGAGGCCGGTGGGGCTACTCCAGTCGTTAGAGGTAGCGGAGTGGAAGTGGGAGCATATCACGATAGATTTTGTGACTCACTTGCCACGGACATCGCAAGGGCATGATGTGGTGTGGGTGATCGTGGACCGGCTCACCAAGTCGGCACACTTCCTGGCTATGCGAATGACCTTCACTTTGGAGGCATTCTGCAGATTATATATACAAGAGATCGTCTGGTTACATGGAGTACCAGTCTTCATCAGACGGACCGAGATCCTGTGTTTGGCAAGCCAATTTTTGGAAGAGTTTCAGCCAGCCACGTGGAGACATAATTTGTGATGATCGGCCATTATCCCTGCATCGACGGTCAATCGAGAGGACCATCCAAACATTAGAGGACATGCTACGCGCATGCGTCCTGGATCTTAAGGGTAGTTGGGAAGAGCATTTACCTTTAGTGGAATTCGCCTACAATAACAGTTATTAGGCGAGTATACAGATGGCATCTTATGAAGGCACTATATGGGAGGCCATGTCGATCTCGGTCTGTTGGAAGGAGGTGGGAGAGAGATTCGCTATAGGTCCGATTTGTAAAGGACACCTCGGAAAAGGTGGACTTATACGGAAGCGTCTTATCATGGCTCAGAACCGGCAGAAGAGCTACGACAAACAAAGGATCGCACTCCTGTGAGTCTGGAGGTAGTGGATCATATCTTCTCAAGCGTGACGCCAAGAGGAGCCAGATTCGGGTGCCAGGAAAGCTATCAACGAGGTATATTGGACCTTCGGTGCACTCGAGAGGGTGGGCACAACTATATGTGATCGATTGAAGTACCGCCGTGTTTATCGGGTGTTCATACGGTATTCCATGTCTCCATGTCTCTAAGTACACCCAGATCCGACCTGCTAGCGATCAGCGAACTCGTCGCTGATGCAACCCGACCTTTCTGAGAGGGACCTATGCGTATTATGGATAGCCGGGATCAGGTTTTGAGACGCAGGACGGTGAGGCTAAGAAAGGTGTCGGTGGGCAAAGACCAATGAGTGAAGCCGAGGCAAACATAAAGAACGCGAGGACATCGATGCGTACACATTGTCCTTTCTTTATTCAAGCGACGGCAAGATTGCTTAGTCATTTGAAAAAAAAGGGAATGACTGGGTGGCATTTGCATGTGATTATATGTATAGGCATGTGAATTTACTAAATTTTTAAGGGAGGAAGAAAACCCCTGTGAATTTCTGAACTTTTCCAAAAAAAAATAAAAGTGTAAACACGCATTTAACTTACTTACTATGATACAAAGTTGAAAAACCTGGAATTTTTCTAGATCTTAGATGACGAAACGGACCTCACCGTTGACTTTGTCTCGAAAAATCTAGTTACCCATGCAAATTTCGTTGAATTCCGAAACAGTTATAATTTCACGTTTTTTGAGGCAACGAGTGTCACAAGGCATGGCAAGGCCAAATGCATGTGTCCACATGCATGCTAATGGACATGCCTATAAACGGGAGTTCACAACCAGTTCGTAGAGGAAAGAGCGGGAAAGGAAAAGAGAAAGGGGGGAAATGAGAGCGGAAAGAGAAAAGAGGAAAAGAAAAGAAATAGAGAAAGAGCGAAGTGATATTTGCGGGTTTCTTCCTCGCCTACTGGTTCACACTTAACTCAATAACCGCGGAGTAAAGTTCGGAGATTCGACGAGGGGCTATCCTTCAAGAGGTAGGGATTCTTCCACTTTGTTTATTTCTAATTTTCGGTCTTTTTGTTTCGGGCCGATTTTGGAACTATGTCGCCATGTTAATGCATGGGACTCGATTTGTAACCGATTTTAAAGTGCCGTCCAAGTGAATTCGTTGAAAATCAGATTTACGAGCCGCTAAAAATGCTCCTACAACCGGGCACACTATCATGCGGATTACGCACAAGGTGGCTCATATGTACTCCAACTTCGGACAACCATATCTTTCTCGTTCGAACTCTGATTTACTTGTTCTTGGACTCTATGAAAATCTCTTTCAGTCTAGAATCTAGCCATTTTCTAGTGATAGGAATTTGGTGCTCACATAGTTGCTGAAATTTTGATCATAACAAGACATGCTTGTTTGATGAAATGTTGATATGTGTATTAATATATTGACATGTGATGAATTGTATTTGTAGACATGGCCATTACATGGCATGTTGTAGGCTATTTTGTGGACATGTTATGTCGTAATTTAGCCTAGAGGATAAAATGCAACATTGTAAAACCTACCCTAGTTTCGTTGACCACTTGTAATAGGTTAAGGACCCCCATGAATAGAAGGCCAATGTGTCTTCCAAAAGAAAAGAAAAAGAAAAGAAAAAGAAAAAGAGGAAAAATTGTAACGCTACTAAACTCGAAAGACAAATCGAGGGAGATACGGCGAAAGTTCCTTTAGTAGCCTAGTGCCCTGGGTTAACTGGTTGGGAGCCACCGACTTAGTGCTCGCTACACGGGTGGATGGGTGAAGTTTAGCAAGTTGTAGGTGCTGGAGTTTCGAAATCATTCGGAGTCCGGGGTGAAACCTGAAGAGTTAGTGGTCGAAAGATCCTTATGACTTGGTGCCCTAAGCTCCTGACTGTCGGGAGTCATTTGGCCGATCCCCATTACATGGACTTTGTGAAGTCGATTCTCAAGACAACCCTACAACACAAAAAGAGTTGTGGAATAAGAGGTGGGTCCTCGACTATTTGGGTCAAGAAGATGCTGTGTCAGGGTAATAGCTTGGTCAGTGAGAGGCCAGAATATCATGAAGACTCCGATCAAACAAACACTTAGATTTTGGTGGAAGTTCTTGGTTAAGTCATCGAGAAGGAAGCTCTTTTTATACTCCATTTTGTATGGCATTCATTCTCTCGAGATAGTTATTAGACTAAGTTTTGGTAATTCTCATTGAGAGTTAGGCATTACTTCTTCACAACCTTTTGAATCAAGTAAACCTTTGTAACATAATTTTGTTATCGTTTTGTATGTTTTTATATCTTTTTCATTGCTAAGGGACTAGCAATGTAGGTTAGGTGTGATTAGTGCCTAAAAAGTGCTATTTTGAACCCTGATTATTATAGGTTTTGAGTGCTTTTTGTGTACTAATCATTCTAATTAACCCAATTTTCACATTAAGGTCCCTACTATTCTACTGATCGCATTTTGTGGCAAATTTTGTAGTTTTTGCGAGCTAATTATGCCAAAATTGTTAAGTCGATCCAAGCACGAAGAATTCGAGTCAAATCCCAAGATTGCAGATCGTGAGATCGATGAAAGAAGAGCAAAATGTGAAGAAAATGGAGCAATCGCTGAGTGCTTTTGCCACGCTTAATTGCTCATCCAACAACACCGCTCATCCCTCGCTCGCTCCTTTCGCCGCCTGCCTCGCTGACGCCGCATTTTGTTGCAATTTTTTGTTTCTTCCCATTTTATCCTTGTAATAGCTTTTGGTTTTGGTTTTTTGTAACTTCCTCGCTTCTCCGAAAGAAAGATATGTTTTCGTAGTCAAGGTCTCAGAACACTCAATCAACTCAATCAATAAAGTGACTTATAGCTTCCTCCACTCTCCCGCCTTTTGCACTTTCTCTCCACTTTCTCTCATTTTCCCTTTCTGTTGCCAAACACCCTCCAAGGATGACAACTCTGGAGGATGGTGAGGTGCCGCTAAAACCCTTCCTCCTCATGAAGGTCGGGCCGCGTGGATCCGAGGCTACTGTGAGGTCCCCGTTTTTCGCAGTAGTCACCGCGTCTCGTGTTCTCCCTTTAACATTAGGTTTTCATCCCTTTTAGTCTCGCTTGAATGGTTATTACTTGAAAATTCGGGCTCATCGGATGCTTAACGTTAGATCCATCAATGCTTGTTAGTTATCATTTACGACCTATCATGCGAGGTGAGTCAAGGTGATTCGCTTTTAATGATCGAAGAGCACTGAAGCGGCCGCGGATGCTACTAAAGGATTATTAAGGGTTATGGCTAAACAACGAAGATCCTGGTCGAAATGACTATATGTCATCCTCCCCAACACGAGGAAAGGACCCTAGGAACCCTCAGTTGCCCTAGAAATCCAACCCCAGTGGTCTAACACTTCAAGGGGTTCTATTTTACATTTTTTCTTATTTTATTTTCAGCCTGCAAACAACCAACCCTCACTGTTTTCATCAAACCTTAAAATCCAAATTTAATTCACCAATTAATTTCATTGTATTATTTAGGTAAGAAATTTATCTCTCGAGTTCAACCCTAGAGTCACTATAATTGCTAAAGAGCTTTGCATGGCGCATAGGAGGAATTTAGGTTATAAATATTATTGATTCTGGATCACCCTACTATGGCACGAATCAGTATGACGAACTCTACGACCCATATTAATTGTTGAATCAATTTATCGTGGATTAGTATAAGGTTTTATGTGTTTTACTTGTTACATTCATGCATCACGTTTACTTTTCCAAAGCTTGTGATATTTATTTTCATTTATAGCAATTGTTTGAGTTATTTAATTTCAGCAATCATGTCATCAAACAACCTCATTATCGCTTTACTCGCTAATGAAAAATTGAGTGGTAATAACTTCGTTAAATGGAAGTCAAACATTAATGTTTGTAAGCACTGCGGAGAACCAAAGTCTGCTCACCGAGGAATGTCCTCCAGCCCCCTCAAGCAAATGCTTCTCGCATCAGACGAGAAAGATATGATAGTTGGATTCATTCCAACAACAAAGCCTGCTATTACATGCTTGCTAGCATGAACGATGTTCTTAGGGAGAAGCATGAGGACATGGAGACTGCATATGAGATATGGGAATCTTTCCAGGCCATGTTTAGGCAACAATCTGACCAGTGTCGTCATGAAGCTACTCATAGCTACATGAACGCTAAGATGAAGAAAGGAGTTTCAATCAGGGAACATGTTTTGAACATGATCAACCCGATGCACGAGGCGGAGATACATGGGGCCACCATTAATGAGCATACTACCTGGGTTAGTATTATCCTGAGTCCCTCACACGGCTTCTCGCTAGCCACTAACAACTATGTTATGAACAAGTCGCAAAGACAACACCGACTCTCGCCCCGAATGAACTGTAGACTTTTAAGGCCATAAGTAAGACTAGGCCCAAAGAGGGCGAAGCAAATGTTGTTGAGCATAAACCATCTTCCTCTTCTGGTAGCAAGAATAAAAAGAGGAAGAACACACAAGGTGGGTCTGGAGCACAACCCAAGAAAGGAACCAAAGGCAAGGGAAAGAAGAACAACCCCAAGGACAAGAAGCTTAAAGGAAAGTGTTTCCATTACGGGGTTGAAGGTCACTGGAAGAGAAACTGTAACAAGTATCTCTCCGAATTGAAGGACAAAAAGAAAGGTAAATATGATTTACTGGTTTTAGAAGCTTGCTTAGTGGAAGATGATTTGTCACCCTGGATAGTTGATTTAGGAGCCACTAACCATGTTTGTTCTTATTTGCAGATGCTTAGTTCTTCGAGGAACTTGTCGAAGGTAGGGACGTTACTTAGCGAGAGTTGGTAATGGGAGGTCATTCTCAACAAAGGCGTTGAGTCGCCTCGCTTAAATTTTAGGAATAAATTTTTGTTTCAACAATGTGCTTTTATTCTCGGTTTTAGAGAAATTTGATTTCAAGTTTCTATGTTGTATGAACAATTATTTAGTATTTCTTTATTAATAATGAGATTGTTATTTCAAGAAATGGCTTAGATATTTGTCATGCAAAACCCGAAATGGGTCAGACGCCTTAACGCCAATCGAGCGATCACAAATAATTCAGAATTATTCAAAGAACATCCTAAATCTAACAAACGTCAAAAGTTTCCCACAAGGATAACACGTATCTTGGTGCATCCTGGTTAGGCCACATTAACCTGGGATGTAATAAAACCTATGAAGTAAAGGACGGCCTCATTAAGAAAGCTAAATGTTGGTACTCTTCCTATTTGTGAGTCCTGTAAGGTAAATGACTAAGAGATCTTTCAAAGAAGGTGATTCAAAGAACTCCTTCAACTTGTACATAATGACGCCTCGCGATCCACTCAAGTGTACAAGATGTGAGGTGGGCAGGAATATTTCGCTACCTTCATTGACGACATCGGTAAATACCTGCTATATTTACCTAATGCACAAGAAATCAGACTTTGAAAGTTTAAAGAATTCATGGCGGTCGAAGCGCTTAGGTAAATCACTAAAAACTCTTCGATCGTGACGAGGAGGTGAATACCTTGATACAAAGTTCAAAGATCATTTGTCGAGCATGGAATCCTATCCCAACTCATTAAAGACTGAACACCACAACAGAATGGTGTTGTAAAAAGGAGAAACAAGACGCTATTTAGATATGGTTAGATCAATGGATGAGCTACCTTCTCATTACCAAACTTACTTTGGGATATTCACTACAAACCGCGGTCTACATTTTGAATGTAATTCCATCTAAGCCAATCCAAAAGACACCCTTAGGAGTTATGGAAACGGACATAAAACCTAGTTTACATCACTTTGCATATGGGGTGTCCGGCTACACGTGCTGAAAGTGCTGAAAGACCGAAGTTTGAACCCGCACAAAAGTGTATGTTCAGAGGGCTATCCAAAAGGCACAAGGAGGTTTGTTCTATAGTCCTTCTGATAAGAAAGTTTGTGTATGTATTAAATGCGATTTCAAGATGACCATATGACAACTTCAAACCTCGCAGCAGTTGTACTGGAGGAAACTACTTCGCTCGATCGGGACGAAAATTACCATCAACCACTGACGAACGATAAAGTCAAGAGACCACTATTCCTATTCAGAATATCCTGGTACCTCGATGTAGTGGGAGGGTAGTGAGACTACCATCCCGTTACGGATATGAAGAAGAAGTATAATTTCTGAAAACAATAACGTGACGCCGATCCATCGACATACCGCGGATGCCATGGATGATTTCGGATCAGACAAATGGCAAGATGCTATGAACCAAGAAATGGAGTCCATGTACTCTAACTCTGTCCGGGAACTTGTAGATCCTCTTGAGGATGTCAGGTCCATAGGATGTAAATGGATCTTCAAAAGAAAAAGAGGTATAAATGGGAAAGTGGTCAAAGCTGCCAAGGGCAAAGGGTTATACCCAAAAGAGGAGGACTATGAATAAACTTCTTTCTCGCCAAAAGAGCTATGCTTAAGTCTATTCGCATTCTTTTATCCATAACCGCTTGTCTCAATTATGAGATATGACAAATGGATGTCAAGACGGCTTTTCTGAATGGCTATCTTGAGGAAAGCATCTACATGATGCAACCATAAGGCTCTCAGGTTAAAGTGCTAACAAGAGAAAGTCCTGCTGCTTAGTTCCATTTATGGACTGAAGCGAGCTTCAAGGTCTTGGAATCTGCGTTTTGATGAAACTATCAAACGTATGGTTTTGAGCAAAATGTTGATGAACCTTGTGTATACAAGTACATCAAAGAAAAGAAGGTGGTCTTCTTGGTTCTTTACGTAGATGATATTCTACTCATCAGGGAATGATGTAAACATTATCGAATGTAAAGAAACGCCAGCCGAAAGCAATTTCAAATGAAAGATTTGGGAGAAGCAAGCTATATTCTTGGGATCCAAATTATAAGAGATTGTAAGAACAAGCTTTTGGCATTGTCTCAAGCATCTTATATTGATAAGGTGCTAGCTCGATTTTTGATGCAAGATTCCAAGAAAGGTCTATTACTGACCCGACATGGAATTATCCTTTCCAAGGAGCAGTGTCCTAAGACACCTCAAGAGGAAGAGGGAGGTGAGACCGAATTCCCCTATGCCTCAGCTATGGGCAACCTCATGTCCGTCATGCTGTGTACGCAGGCCCGATATCCATTATGCAAAGAGGGATAGTCGGGCTGTTACCAATCCAATCCCGAATGGGTCACCGATAAAGAAGGAAGATATTCAAAGATTCTGCAGAGCCAAAGATTATATGTTTTTCGTGCACGTGTGGGAGACTCGAACCCTCATCGATATACTGAATTATGATTTTCAATCGTATTAAAGACAGTCTGGCGTTCATCCGGGTCAATATTCACTCGTGGTGGTCGTAGGGGTCCGGAGAAGTATCAAACAATCTAAGATTAAGTGATTCACCATGGAAGCCTAATATATAGCTAAGCCAGGAAGCAACATGAACTGGTTTGGCCTAAAAGTTCTACACTGATCTCGAAGTAGTTCCAAACATGAAAAATCACTTATTTTATACTGGCAACAAAGGAGCGTGGCAAACTCCCAAAGAACCAAGGAGTCAAGAGAGGGAAGCATATAGAAAGGAAGTATCATCTAATACGAGATCGTATTATAGAGGGATGTAGCTGCTATGAAGATAGTTTTAATGTGAATCCTCATGGATCGCTTACCAAGACTTTATCCGAAAGGGTGTTCACGAATCACTTAGAGGGACTAGTTGGAGAGACATGTCTCACCGCTTAGTGGTAATGGGAGATTGTCACATGGTGCCCTAAAAGCATGTGCAAAGCACAAAGTAATTTGTATCGCTTCATGAAAACAATTTTCTATATTTGATTATTTATACACAAAAGGTATAATTCTAGTAAATATCATAAAACTAAAGTTTATTAATGTAACAACTATAATCTTAGTATATAACAATTATATATGAGATGATCAAGATTATATATAATAAACTAAACTGTCCGTAGTAAATCAAAGTAGGGATCTTTGATCTATAATACTACTAGTACGGTCCATTGAACATTAAGAATGCAATAATCTTGATTTGATTAATGATAAAGGATATTAAAATGGATGTACTTTTATGTAACTGATTACATAGGAAAGGACTAGAGCAAGATTAAACTCTTAAATAATATACCGTTACAATTAAGAGTTTAAAACCGTGTCACTAGATGATCATATGCGATTGATCTAACTCAGTAGCCATAGACTTCTTTGTCTATTTCAATAGGGCCTTTGATTCAAGCAAGTTACGGTTTGTCCTAAGACAGCCTAATACTTATGTCTTGGAGGCCCAATAGATAGGCGGTTAGGAAATACGTCCTATAGATATGAAATCCAAACCCTTCAGAGAAGTTCGATAATTGGTTCCTTAAATGTTAATTCGAACTCGAACGCTTTGAGGACTTAACTTATACCGTGTTTATAAATTCAACTCACTAGCCACCAACGGAACTTAAGGATAATGATATCACTAGAGGGGTAAAACGGTAATTTCACCTAGCTCTAATGATTGACCAATTTTGGAGAATTGAATTGCATGTAATTATCATATCAATGACTGCTGGAAGATCACTACGTAGTTATTTAGTATCATAAGTAGTTCAATTTCTGATTTTTAATGAATAATATCGAACTAATAAATTAGATTAATTGATTAAAGAGTTTAATTACTATCAAATTTACTGAGCTTGGAATTACAAGCCCATAGGTCCCCGAGCCGCCTCTCCTCAGAAAAACACTCAGACATGATTAATTTTACACAAAGAAATCCCTTGAGGCATACTTGTAAAAGAATGTTTCATAAAGAATCCATGTAGTAATTTGTCGGGATAATTAAAATGTTAATTAATTAATTATTGAATTAATTAATTAATATTAATTACTATATGGATGAAACGGTTAATTTGATAAATTAATAATATTAATTAATTATTGAATTGATTAATTAATAGTAATTACTATATGGATGAAACGGTTAATTTGAGAAATTAATCATATTTATTTTTGGCCACTTAATTTGAATTAATTTTTAATTCAATATTTAATATACCACTTGATCCAATGGTTGAGATCACCCTAGACATATCATAAATAGAGAGGCAAACCCTAGGCTTCAAGTGGTGATAAAAATTAGAAAAAAAAAAAAGAGTTTCATTTTTTGCCTCCATCTAACCCTCTCGATCCTACTATGATATCAAGAGTTCTAAAACAAAACATTTGTTAATACGTGACGCCCATTACTGCACTGTAGTGAAAATAACGATCAAGATCGCGGAAAATATGGTGAAAAAAAAAATAAGGGATCTTGAGTTGTCAACCCTACTTGCTGCAGAAACTCTTTAATTTGATTTAGGTAATTTTTCTTTATTGTTTATCGATTAAGATGTGAGATTATACTTATTTCCAAAATAGCTTTTATTAATTTTTAAAATTTACTGGACCAAAATCTTCCATTGCAAACTTTGTTTTGAACTTTTAAAACCATTAATAAATCGTTTTGACATGTTACTTCAAAACAATTTTACTTATTTTTCATTTTTATCTAAATATTAAATTATTCCAATCCATACAAAATTTTAATAATATTTGATCATTAAGGAAATCATTAGTCTTAAACCAAACAAAGCCTAACTTTTTTTAATGGATTCCATCACCACTTACCATAAAAATATGACGAGAATAAGTAATGGAATAATTCTTTTCATTCCAATAATAAATTGATATAATTACTTAAAAAAGTAATAAAAGTTAATATTTTTTTCATCAAACTTATTATTAAAAAATCATGTCATGAAAATAAAAGAATTTAAACATTTCTCATCATTGAAGAAATGGATCCATAAGTCAGCTTTGAGCCTCACACTTTATTCTTTTAATTTATTCCCCATGAGGTAGTCTTGACCCTTTAATTTATTCTCTTATCCCAAATCATAGCTCACACCCTTTGACCCAAGATGAAAAATTCAAATTCCCTTCTAGTTCTGTTTGGCTGCCAAGAAAGTCCATTGGTCATATATAGCAAAAATAGTTTTATCCATTTACATCCTAAACTAAATTATATTTATTTAAAGGAACTGGATTAAAATGTACATATCCAAATCCAAAACTAACGTCTTACAAAAATAACTTAAAAAATGTTACATTTCGTACAAAAATACCTCTGAGCATCCCTACATGGTTACTAAATCTTCACGTGATAACTAAATATCTCATAATATAACATTAAAACTAAATTTTTAAGGGTATTTTTGTTCGAAAGTGTCTTTTTATACTCTTTTTTTTAAATAGAAATTTCATTTATTCAAAATATCAATACATCGATGGAGACACATAATCAAATTCGTTCAAAACATTAAAAGATAACGAATATCTGCTTAATAAAGACTAACATAACGACGCAGATAAAGTTCTATATTTAAAAAATTATATGATGACAAGTGATTCATAGATTTCGCCATTATGATATCGATAGCTTGATTTGAATCATATTATTATTAAAGATGTTGATCATTCGACCGCTCAAAATATTAAGATCATAATAGTTCAACCGAAAAAATTAACACAAATAATACACCATACTAAGACGACAACGAAAACATGAAAAAAAAATAAAGATTTATGTAATGTAAAGAAATGATTTTAAACTAATAAAGACAAAAAAGTCATCAATAAGAAAAATCAACCAAAATAACCCGAATCAGAACTAGAGGCAGAAATTGCTCGACCGGCAATAGCCCGGTCCGTCGAATTAGTATAGGTTAGCCATTAAATTATTACCTAAACCTACCACCCCGTCTACCAGATGGCGGCCACCCGACCGGGCCCAAACTTTTTTGCCTTTAAAGGTTATCCCACTGACCGCCCGGCTAGGGCTGGCCATCATAAAATTTCAAAACTAAAAAACCAGCCAATTTTTGGGTTCTACGCTTTTGCCAAGCCTATCATGGCTCTCTACCAAACAAATTTCTGGCCCGGGCCCCACGCCACTTCTAATCGAACCCAAACAACCTATAATTCACATAATCTCTATCCCAAAAGGGCGCAACCAAAGAAGAAGATTAGTTTTGTAATTTTTTTTTTTTTTTTGGATTTATCCCTTTGAAACGGTTAATTCATTTATTTGTGCCCAATGTTGAATATTTCATCTAGTACCTGCTAATTATTTTCCCATTATTACATTATTTATTTAAAAACAAAAATAATGAATTCTGCCTATGTTTTTATGATAGTGACACCTACCAGGATAGTTCTTCCACTTGTCCAATCCCCTGCACGTGGACCACCTCCTCGCCTTGAAGAAGGCATCTTCCTGCATTAAAATCTTGTACATTTGGGACAATTTTCTCACAAGGTACATCATTTCAAAGCACCAGAAGCATGGTCTGTGGGTAATTTTTGGATTTTTCTAAGGGTATAACCGTAACTAAGGACAGAGATTATGGAGGCCTCACGTTATTCTTTGTGAATTAGAGAGAATTTCTGGAAGAACATCTGACGTGTCGAGATTGTATTGGTGGTCGTCTCTTCGAGTTCAATTCAATCTCCCATTTTTTAGGGTTCTCGTCTGCTTTCTCGCAACGTCGCCGGCCGGTGCATTTCCCGGAAAACTCAGAGTTTCCGTCCAAAGCCCGACCGCGATCGTTCCATTTTCTGATCTTCCCCTCCAAACACCCCCGGTGAATCCTTCCCGCCTTCGAATCATCGATTCCCGGACGCGGAGAATCTTCTCGCCTTTCTACTTACGAGTAGGTGCGTTTGTTTTGGGGTTGTTTGGTGGTTTTGAGAAAACATACGAATGGAAGTTTGGATTATTATTTCTTTTGGCTTCGATTGCCTGAGAATCGGACAGAAGCTGTGGTAGAACTTTTGGATTTTTTTTTTTTTTTTGGATGTTTGACATTGATTTTTGATTTTGTTTCAGGGAATTGAAGGAGAGAAGATTGGGGTGTTGACTTATTTATCGGCGAAATGGCTAGTCACGGCGGCTCATCCAGGAAAAGTTTGACTTTGTCAATGTCGTCGCAGGGGAAGAAAAAAGCTTCAGAGAATGGAGCAGGCCCGGATAGCGCTCGAAAATCTCTGGTCTCTGCCCGTTCCATGTAAGTTAGATTTTGATTTATATTCTATGTCTTGTTCTTATATTGAGCGAATCTTTTGTAAAAAAATTTGTGATGTGGAAACCTTGTAGCTTTTGGTGTTCGTGTATATGTTGGTTGGTTTAAACATTTTTCTGGTCATTTGGTGTTTGATTGTTCTTGTTTTCAGTGGGGCCAGAGTTTTCTGAGCTTGTTATTGGTTGAATTCTCGCATCTTGTTGGAGATTTGTACAGAATTATCCGTCGTTCTGTTTAAGGAATTAATTTCAATGTTTTATTATTTGTTTAAATAGAAAAATACTCTGTTTGGTTGTCCAGAAAATTATGTGGGTTAAAAAAATGGATATCTGGAATACTTTCTGCAACTGCAACCTGTTTCAAGTTGGGTATCGTTTGTTTCAAGCAATCAAATGGAGTATTAATTTAAAAGAGGAAAAGATTTACAGATACCATGAGGAAAAGATTTACAGATAGCGCTGCTGGGATTTTCTGGTGGGTCATCATATCATACTTTTGAGGCACTTGTTATTTAAATGTTGGGAAAGGAATCATTCTCATGAAGTTCACCTATTGTTGAATGCAGATGGATTAGTGAAGCCAAAGTTGAGTGTTGTGATGGCTTTGAGACACATAAGAATATCTTATCTTATGATTTTATATATGTGTGAATTTACATGAATGTCATAGTTCTTAGGGTCCTTTCATGGGAAAACATACCATGTAAACCCTTCCTAACTGGGAAGGACTCTGAGTCCTGCAATAATTGGGACATGTGGTCTACATGAGAATGGAGGTTATCTTAGCATAACAGTGAGTACTGTTTACCCAAATTAGGAAGTTATGTTAGGTTGCACTATATCATCCTTCATATCTAGGATTTGCTGCCCTTTCTCTAAGCTGGATATATATATTAGTATGCTTATATGTCTACTACCTTATTCACCTTTGTTTGGCTGTGTTGTATCCGTAGATTTTTTTTTCTGTTTTTATTTACTAGAAACCTGTCTTTTTATATGCTTTTGACTTTGGATGGTGGTATCTTTATTTGACAGAAAGTAATTAAAGACACAAACTTGACATGTTAATGTGTGTTACAGGCTACAGCATAAACCAAAATGAGAAAAGAGAAAAGAGAAAAAAGAAGGCCAATATTAAGATGAAAATGTTCATAATTTTCAATTTTTTTTGACAAGTGTTCATAAATTTCAATCTCAGTAATAAAATTTTCCAACATCCCTTGTACTTGAAATAGGGGACTAACTGAGAGCGCATGCTGAAGAGGTTGCGACTGTCAAGGGCCCTGACGGTTCCTGACACCACAACTATTTATGAGGCTTGTCGCCGTATGGCTGCTCGTAGAGTTGATGCCTTGTTGTTAACTGATTCAAATGCATTACTTTGTGGAATCCTTACAGACAAGGTTTGTTTCAATTACTAGCAAGACATATTGCCAAGTGAAAAAAACTTGCATGCTACGATGACCAGGATTTTTGGTGGGTTTTACTTTTTCACAAACCATTTCGTGTGGCTGAAGACATGAATAAACAAGAGTTATTGCTCGAAACTAATCTGAGGAAACACCAGTCTCCAAAGTTATGACAAGGAATCCAATTTTTGTTCTTTCTGATACTCTTGCTGTGTTCCTGCAAAAGATGCGCGTTGCTGATAATCTAAAATGATGTTTTCCTTTTCCATCTAACATGCTATTTTACAACTTGCCAACTGAATTCTGGCTGATCCTTTTCAGGAAAGTTCAGACATTTGCCTGTTGTAGAGAATGGGGAGGTCATTGCCCTACTAGACATAGCAAAGTGTTTATATGATGCTATTGCTAGAATGGAAAGGGCAGCTGAAAAGGGAAAAGCCATTGCTGCTGCTGTTGAAGGAGTTGAAAAAAATTGGGGGACGGCTCTCTCTGGTTGGTGAAGAATGATATCTGCCATCCTCTTCTTTTTCATTTTGCATTCTACAAGAATTCATATTTTAAATTGTTAAATAGTGTTGTTTTATTAGAAAATGAAAGACCTTTTCTTTGAAATCCTGGAGTTTAAGTATTGTCTCCTGACCACAAAACTAAAAGTTTAGGTGGTCTTTTTTTGGACAGACAGGAGTTTCACTTCCTGCTGCAATTGTTGGTTTTGTACAGGTCCAAGCACATTCATTGAGACACTTCGAGAGAGGATGTTTAGGCCTGCATTGTCCACGGTGATCCTGAAAATTCGAAGTAGGTAAAATCTTTATTTATATTTATTCGTTTGGTTTTTCATATGGCCATCTGTATAGCTTTTACTATGAAACTATGCTACAGAATATCTTCATTTATATTTATTCATTTGGTTTTTCAAATGGTCCTTTGTATGGCTTTCACTATGAAACTATACTACGGTTACTTTCCTTTTAACAATCATGGACTTTTTCAGGGTTGTTACTGTTTCACCAACCGACACAGTTCTAACTGCAGCAAAGAAGATGCTTGAACTTAAATTAAGCTGTGCAGTTGTAGCAGTTGAAAACAGACCAAAGGGTATTCTGACGTGAGTTTCTCTTTGATAAAATTGCACATTGTGGTCCTCCTTTTACTTTTAAATCGAGATAGTTCTCCTTTTACCTTGAAATGAAGATTTGTGTTAGAGTTCTATAGCTTATATTGGATGTTTTCGATTATGAATCCTCTCCATGTATCTCTTTTGTCAGTTCAAAGGATATCCTGATGCGGGTCATAGCACAAAATCTTCAACCAGAATCCACTCCAGTGGAGAAGGTATGTGTATCCAATCTTTTTGTCAAAATAATATCCAATTTGTTGTGCCCTTTGCAACTTATCCAAAAAAAAAAAAAAATCCAATTTGTTGTGTCCTTTAAAGGATAATGCCATTTAACTCTTAGTTATTTTATTTTTCATTTCACGTTCAGGTCATGACTCCAAATCCAGAATGTGCAAATAAATTGATACTAACGCATTGTTGATGCTTTACATACCATGCATGATGGGAAATTTTTACATCTCCCTGTCATTGATAGAGGTAACATGCTTTATATCAGGAGCAAACACTTGTACCTGTGTTTTTTGATTTGTCATCTTAGTTTTTTATGTTTGGATGGCTGGATGTAGATGGTGGCGTGGTTGCTGTAGCTGATGTAATCCATATCACTCATGCTGCTGTGGCTACAGCGAGTCAAGTCCGTACTTTTCCTTCACTACTTTTAATATGGTTAATCAGCTTCACTCAAAATTAATCCTGCATGATTTCCGTGTCTAACTTTTCTCATGCCAGTTTTCTAACCCATTATTGATGATGGAGCAATTACTCTCAGCAAGTTTGAGAAACCTATTATCTATTTATTTATTTAAGCTTCTTCCATCCAAATAAAAGTGCTATTTCCTTTTCTTTGACTTTTATTAGTTTCTCGTACTCCAAGAATATTAGGAAAAGTGAAGGTAATTCTTAATCCATGATTTTAAATAGAACTAAACAGGAACTAGAATGATTCACCCAAATTGGATTAACCTGGTTTCCCCAAATTTCTGTTGAGATTAAACCTTGAGAAGGCCTTTGGAGACAGCTCCTACAAAATACACATCACGATTTCAAGGAACTGTCGGCATATTATTATTTTTTTTGTTTGAAATTGATTTAGATCATATTGGCATTGAACGTTATCTGTTCAACATCTGTCAGAACTAATATTTATGAAGATCTGATGAGAATTTCTGTTTCAAGAAACATGTATGTTACTTATTTTTAATTTTTCAGAACATATGTTATATATTTACCATTTATATATTCATCTTGCTGTCTTAACCAGATGGGAAGCACTGCTAGATTAACAATGAGGCTGCAAGCAATCTGATGCAGTTCTGGACTGGAATACAGACATTAGAACTCATTTATTAATGGCAAACACGGAGGTTATTGACTTTGATATTGTTATGCTGATATGTTTATGATCTGACACTGGTTTTATAGCTTACACTTCATTGGTAACATCTCAGTGAGGGTTCCTTGAAATTGGCTTCCGAGGGAACAGAAATAGGGAGAACCCTCCCTTATACTTCATCAGCCATAAATAACACCTTTGCTTTCAAAATTGAAGATAGAAGAGGACGAATGCATCGGTTTACTTGTGGTATGCTACTTTTCCTGCTGATGCTGTTGAAGCACCCAATTATAGGGATATTAATATGCCATCTTCGCTGTACATATGCAGCTCGTAGAGTAGATCATCATTTCTTTTGATAGGTTGGTAGAGTAGTTCATAATGTCAAAACTGTTAAATCCGGCTCCAACGTTTTTGAACTCAGTCAGCTGTTTATTCGATATTATCTTTTGAGTGTAAAATCTAAACACATTAGGTCCGATTTCGGTCTAGCTCTCCTGGATAAGCCAAGTGTAGCCAGATCCAACTTCTGGCGTCTAAATTTTATGATGTCATGTAATTGTTGATTCTTACTGGGATTTTTGGTTCCTGCTTTTGAGTTCAGATACCCGGAGTTTGACAGAGGTCATAACATCAATCCTTCAGAGATTAGGCAATGATATTGGACCGCAACAACCTGCCCCAAATCTTGGTACATGTTAATTTTTATCCCCAGTTTGGTTTTTCAATTTCCTTGTACTCTACAAAATTTAATTCTATCAATGACTAAGACCTCTACAGTACGAGGATGAAGACAATGATTGAAGTTGTACTGGCATCAGATAATGATCTTGTGGCAGCGTGGAGCATGCCGTTAGGTTATTGTGTTGAAGGTAGGTTCGACTACTCCAACCTTTTTAATTCCTTATGCTACCTGTTCTAGTACAAATGTGAGAGTTTACCTGAGAAGAAATTTAACATTACCATAATAACCATGATGAGGTTACACCTAGGGGTGTAATCCAATCGAGCTCAGTCGATAGTGGTCAAGTCTCGAGCTCTACTGACTGTAAACTCAAGCCGACCCGACCTAATTGATAAAGCTTTTTTTTTTCAAATGTCTCAAACTCCAACTCATGAATCGCCTAATCAATTAAAAAATTAATTAATAAATATGTTCAATTTCCATTAATAAAATAAAGTTCGATTAAGTCAGGTATAGTTTTAAAGTCTAGGTTAGTGGAGATTGAATTGATTAGATAAGCTAATCAAACTACTTCAACTTTACTTGATTAACTTTAAGTTGAATTCATGTGTAGCTGACTCGTTTACACCCAACCCCTACCCTCTAAGTGGAGGTTTGGAAACTGAGAGGATAGCCCCATCGTCTTTTCTTTCAATGCTTTATCTGCCATCATCATCAAGATCTTGGGCTCGAACTCTCGACTGACTCTGGAGTTTAACTCGATTAATAAATAATGAAGCTCGATTGCTTGCATGCAGTTCGAGTCAAATATAATCGATTTACTTGAGCTCGACTCAATTAACTTCGAGTCGAATTCAAGCATAGTACGAGTAACTTAACTCGTTTACACCCCTAGTTACACGTATGTTAAGCTAACCACACACACATATGACATAT
Organism: Tetrastigma voinierianum; assembly: GCA_016808115.1. NCBI lineage: Eukaryota > Viridiplantae > Streptophyta > Magnoliopsida > Vitales > Vitaceae > Tetrastigma > Tetrastigma voinierianum. Next base: position 293,574 of record JAEQBH010001524.1, read on the forward strand.
CCCATAACAGACACTATAATTATATATAATAGTTCCAAATGCACCCTTATTACATATATATATATATATATATTGTAGGTGAAACAAAGTCTGATATTCAGTAAATGACATCCAACAGGGTTTAAGACTACATTTAGATTACTCGGGACATGCCCTTCTGTGGAAGGGGTATTCTGGAAGCAGAGGAGGTTTGGAGTATGCCCAGAAGGAGGAAGCATGGGCTTCCGCATATAGAGCCGTCGCAGCAGGCGCCGCACTAGTAGCTGGTATGGGTTTATTAGCCTACCTGAAGAGATCCAGTTAAACTCACTACTGTTGTTGTTTAATATTTTTGCCAGTTTTTTATACCATGATTATTTTCCCGGAAAAAAGAAAAAAAGGAAGCAGATGAATGGGCCAAACGGGAAATTGGGATTCTTGGGGGGCAAAAAAGCACGGGCTCGATATCTGTTTTTTCTGTAGGAGAATATTGATTCAGAGAGAGAGGGAAAAGTCTCTGTATTTATGGGTGTTAGGCCTGTTGTTGCATTGTTTTTTAATATGTGACTGTTGCCTGTTGCTTCTTGCGGTGTATTCTTTTTTTTTTTCATAGAAGTTTTGGAGATGGCAGAAACCTACTGGGAGTTCTTCTGTTTATATAATAAATAACATGTATTTCAACATCCCCCCCATCCAAATTCCTAATTCATTCACGATACTCTTTTAACATCACTGGATATACTGTTCATTAGGGGTGTTCGTGGATTGGTTTGGATCGGTTTGAGCATTATATTCAATTCAAACATATAACATCGGTTTGAAAAAATTGCAATTCGATCTAAACTGTTCAAAGTACTCAAATCAACCAAACCTAACATTGCGGTTTGTTTTGGTTTGCGGTTTGAACTCAATTTATGTATGTAGTTAAATAATTATAAATAAAATAGTCAATATATTTTTTCATGAACTTGAAATGAAATTCATAATAAAATATTCAACAAACATGATAAAAAAATAGTTTAAAATACATAATAAAATTAAGTACTACAAATTCTCTTAAACATTGATACAAATTATCCAATAAAATTTAAATTTTACATAACCCAACAAACATAGAAAAAAAGCTCACATTTCCTCTTCCATTGGATCTTCTTCCATAATTTTACTCGATTCTTCAATTTCTAGCATAACATAGAAAAAAGAAGAGTTGTCATTTTATATATCACAAAAATATAAATTACCAAACCAAAATATTTATGTATAATACCTTGTGTAATGTCTTCATACTTTTCAACCTCTTCTAAAATTTTCATAAATTGATTGGGTGATCTTTCTTTCAACCACCTTAAGTAACAAACAAGCCGCCTCACTGCTTATAACCGAACTCCTAACGCATCAAGTATACGTCCATCATTAAAAGCGATTCTGTGTTTACCGCTGAAATGTGAATTGTCAATATATCTCAAGCCATCTTGGAGAGAATCGAATAATTATAAGCATTCAACTTCCACCAATCCAAAATACCAGAAGATCCCAACTTTTCAAGATTATCTAACAAATACTTTCCAATTTAAGATTTTGTCTCCAAAGATGTCTCATCTTCCAATTTCTTTTCAAATGCATCATCAATATCATCACTATCATTATCATAAATTCCTCCTAATCTAGTGGGAGTATTCATTTCATTACCAAGTTCACTTGAATAAAAATCATAATACTCATTCATACAATCAATTGAAAGCTGATTCAAACCTGTGTTCAATTCTGCACAAACACTTGCTTCATATACTTGTTCAAAATAAAATTTCACATACTTCATCTTATATTGAGGATTCAAAACAATATCAACATGCAATAAATAATTGACATTGCTAAAATTTTCCCAATTTTTTCCTTCATTCTACATGCATAGACAACTATCACTTTATCCCCCCATTAGCCATTTTTTGCAATGTTCTTTGTGAGGGCCACCGGCGCTTTACTCGACTCGACCCTCTAGCCAGCGTGCCCCTTGACTAAAGGCCATGTCATCGGTCCATCTCGTCCGACCTCGCAAGCCTAACTTAGGAGCCTGCATCCCATACCCTCCTATAGCTGAAAGAAGGAGTTGGTACTCGATGTCATTTTCCCGAGAGGCTTTATCTAACAAGGCCGGGAATGATCAGGCCTCTTATGACGCACCATCCCATGCCTTACCACGACCAAGATTTTACAAACTCCTTCGGCCCCGTGTGATTCGGGAAATACGCCCACTTTCTCTCCTCTTCCGTCTAAAATAAAGAATTAGTCCCTACCGCACACCCCTACCCCCCCCACAAAGATGTGCACCCAATGCTTCTTCCTTTCTCCGCTCTAAAAGGAAAATTGGTCTCCTCGTCCGCGTATATGCGCCACCTTCTCCTTCCGGATTTGAAGGGAAATCATTCACTTACTACTCGAAGAGTGGATCCCCTTCCTCCCGCTAAAAAAGAAGCCACGACACGTATCACTGCATGAACAAAAAGTTCAAAACTCTCAATCTTTTGAAAGAAGACGACAGAGATCAACTCGAAAGGCCTGAGAGGTGGGCGAGGAGGATCCTCCCGCCGCTCTTAGTTTTCGCTTTGTAGGTTGGCACACTGATGCATGTTCCGACGGTCCATGACCTAGAATTCGGAGACTACAACCACCATTCTTAAAAAATATTTGAAGTAATACGTAAAGATCCCTTAAAACTTCAAGTAACATCATAAAACATCTTCAAGAATAACAAACACTTTGCTCTATTCCACCTTTCTTTTATGGAGGACCCTAATTTTCTCTCTTTCAAATAAAGCCTCTTCTTATATTTAGCATCATGATATTGTAACCTAACAAAGGTCGTCTAAATTTTTTCTCATAGATCTAACATCAAAGAGGTGGAATTCCACCTAGTCTCCACATCAAGACACAAGAGACTTTTATTTGATATTTTCACATGTTCAACACATTTTTTAAAAGCATCAAGTCTAGCTGGAGATGATCTAACATATCGAACTGCATTTCGGATCTTGATAACAGCTCTTGCCATACTCTTTCAAACCATCTTGAACAACAAGATTTGAAAATTATGCAAAACAAACGTAACATGCAAGAATTCATTGTTTAAGACCTTACACCTCCAAGAAAATTGATCTTTCAAATATGCAATAGTTAAATCATTAGAACTGACATTATCAACAGTAATTGGGAAAACATGCTCAATGCCCCAATCCAACAAACAACTCTCAATTGTGCTTCCTTTATGATTAGGAATTTGACAAAAGTTCAAAATTTGTTTTGTAATCTCCAATCTGGATCAATCCACAAGGCTACACATATAATTATACCAAACAGATGACCAAGTATTAGTTGTTAAGCACAAACGCCTATTCTTTAAATGGTTTTTTAAAGTTTTATTTCCACAAAGTTTCATGCAATCTCTCCAAAAGTGATGCGAGAAGGAATTACAAATCTAGTTCTGGGTGTTTGAGAATAACTTTAAATCCCTCCCCTTCAACGACTCTAAAAGGCAATTCATCACGAATAATTATTTATGTCAAGGCTTGTCTAATTGATTCAGGATCATACTTAACAATCTTTAAATTCCCAATCTTAGCACCATCACCATCCTCAATTCTTTTCTTTAGTATCAAAAAACTAATGGTATTTTGTTTTTATCAATCATTCTATAAGGAGATTTTCTACATTTTGATTGCAAATGACTCCATAAATTGGCCATCCCACTTTGTAATCACTAGCATAAGATGGGCCACAATAATTTCATGATGCACGTGGATTTTTCTCACAGTTATTTCTAGTGAAATGATCCCATATTGCAGAAATTTTTCTTACCCCCTCACTTTCTTTCGTTCTTTTAATTTTTTGTGGAGTTTATGGTTTTTTACCTTCATCTTTCTTTGTCATTTCAACGCTATTGTTTTCCAATTTATCCACTTTGCCTTATTCTCCTTCATTTTTTGATACTATTCCATCTTCGATGTAACCTTCAATATTTAATGGCACATCTTCATCCATCTACAAATAATTAATAAGATATAATTTATATTAGAAATTGAAATTGAAATCTAAACTTTTTTTTCATAAATAAAATAATGCTTTAAAATAATGAAAATTGACATAAGTGACCATAGAGAATTGATATGAGTAACAAAAACATTTCTATTTTTACATATTTTTATATGCATCTTCATAACAAAATTCCATTGTTTTATTTAACTATTTTAGTGATGGAAAAGTATTTCAAACCCATGGTTTGATATCAATAAAGGGTATAGTCCTCTCTTAGTGTGTGGCTAAGTGTCTACTTTTTATTCTCTTCTAAAGGCTTCAATACCTACAATGTAATTTGCTTAAAAAAAAAAAATTAATTCACTTTCTATATTGGGTTAATTTCAATAAAGTGGATTATCTAAAATATCATTTACACGTTGTATACTGCTGAAGTTAGTAGAAATATTATAAGGAAAAAGAAGATTTAAAAATTAAATTTCAATTTACTAATATGTATTTATCGGTCACTAAATTCCATTTGTAAATAATTATTAAAATTAATTCAATTTTTTTATATCTAAACACTTTAATTCAATTTATTTATGTCATCACAATTAATAGGCATTGTAAAAGAGGCTAGTAAATATAGAAAGTATATTATCATAAATAGAATTAAAAATTTATTTAAGGTGAATTTTTTTTATTAAGTTTAATACTTTAGACTTGGAATTTAATATTTATGGTATATATGGTAACATCCACATTTAGCTTTTGAGAATAACCCCTTAAAAAATATCTTTAGATGATATAAAAATAAATAAAATATTATTTCCTTATATACATTTAATTGAATTTCGCGAGATGTGGAAAAGTCAATAAATTCGACACTAAAAAAAGTCAATTAATCAAACTAATCAAAAGAGTAGCATGTCAGATGTAAATTTTTTTTTTCAACATGAGCTATACCACCACAAAGACAAAGAATTAAAATAAATGAGAAATCAATTCTACGAATTCTACAAGAGACGATGAGTTCTTTCATTACCTAGTTCAAATACAAATCCATAAGAAAAAAGAAAAAAAAACATAATTTAAAAAATAACACAGAAGTTTCACTTACAAGAGACGAGATTACAAATGCAAGGAACAATGGAGGTTTAAGAGAAGAACGTAGGATCAATGCGCCAGAAGCATTTCAGTGATGAGCAGATAATCGGAGATTGATTTTAATGCTGGACGTTTCTACAGGAGCTTCTAACCGTGCGTAAAGTATTTAGAAAAAAATTAGGTTAAGACTTAAATAAGATATATACATGCATATATGGTCAAGAATCGGGCTTAGTTTTTAACGGCCAGTTATTTAAAATATCAATATAATATAAATATAAGGCATTGTGCCTAATGGAGAAACATAGGCTGAATAGAATATATCTGTTGCTCATCTATACATAGTTATTAAATATATATATATATATATATATATATATATATATATATATATATATATATATATATATATATATATATATATATAAACGGTTTAATACATCAAACATCGCTTTCTGTCTTAAATCAAACTGAATCAGATAAATATTTTGTGGCCAAACCCAATCAAAACCATGATCTTAAAAACCATGTTTGATTCGTTGAAAAGGATTTTTTGTTAGTTCATGGTCTGTCCTATCAATCATGATTAGTACAGCAAGATGCATTGAATGGCACTTTTTGCCGCGACAAAGAAAGCCTGGACTTTTCCGTGTTTGAAGATATTAAATTAAATGAGTTTAGATGGCGATAGTCATACATTTATTTGAGAGATGCAAAGAATCCTTTATTTGGTTTCGCGATTTTAATAATCAGCAAGATTTCAAGAGTTTCAAAGACGTACAAACCATTTAATATTATACTCTTTAAATACTATATCGTTAATGATCACATGCACCATCATCATAATACCACGTTAATCGTAATCACGGTAAGATATATCGTTAGATGTCAATGTTCCATCGTCGTCGGATTACAATCAGCTACTGTTGATTTTGTCAAGTCAAGATTCTCAAGAGTATCAAACTTGATTCCTTCCAATGCCAACTTAGGCTGTTCCAAACTTATAGATCTCATGCAGCATCTGATTTCAAGCTGTGTCCCCAATTATAGAAGCACAAGTGAAGAAACAAACATATATGTTATCTGTACTCGAGAGAGAATATATGTTAGAACGAAATCAGTTCCAGAATATAACTTTATGACAATATAAATTTAATCTAGCAACAACCATCAAAGATTTAAATTTATCAAACAACAACACAACTAATATTTTTCCAAGAAATCATCAAAGATTAAACCTTTATCAAACAACAATCATAATCAATAGTTCAGTTTTCATAGAAAGATACAGATGGTTCGTTATAATATCAGAAGTTTGGTTCCATGTCAGATTTGTTCGTTCATATCACAAGATAAACGCGCAGATGCAAACCATGACACCGAAAGATAGATGCAATAAGAACAAGATGTTGTACTTACCAGCGTCGTCGCACCTGATACTGTCATCCTCACTGTTTCATACCCATGCGTTTAAGAACTTAGATCCGTTTTTGTCAATGATTACATACTGAATTTAAGGTGCCTTATTTTTTTCAAACATTTTTCACTGTTAAAGATATTTTATTTATAAAACGATGCGATCGTTCCAGCTTCCGTGTAGATTGAAAAAGAATTCATTCATTCAGATCTGAATCAACTGTAATTATCATTTATCCAATATCCACAACAAATTATATGCACAAATCTACTCGTTTACAGCTGGTATATGGGCCTCCCGGCCCATGTGTGTGGGCCCCACGGCCCATCTTCCCAACCCACCAACCTAACAAAAGTGGCTGTCAATTCTTCTTTTTTTTTTTCTTCTTTTTTTTTTACTTTTTTTTTTGCTTTTTTAATCATTTACTTTCCTTCTTTTCTTTCTTTTTTTTTTTTTTCTTTGCTTCCACTTCCACTTCCCTCTTTTTCTTCCACATGCTTTGTTAGTTTTAATTTTAAATCTTGATGATGATGACAGATATAAAGCATTGAAAAGAAAAAGGCGGTGGGCTTTCCTCTCATTTTCCCAAGTTTTTAATCACTATTTTTTCACTGCATTCTAAAATGGCTTCAAAATGTAATACTTGATCACTCTAAAATATCTAATCATGAATTTACTGGGTATTTTTCTACTTATTTTTTGAGAATGGTTTTAAAAATACAGCTTTAAATTTTTTTTTTATTATCTGAATTTGTTTATTTATGTGTTATCTGTTTTTCTTTTTTTCCTTCTTATTCTTTGAAACAAAAAACAGTTTTTAAAAATGTTAACCAAACAAACCCTAAATCTTTCTTTTTCAGACGTAGCATTTTGATATATACCAACCAAAAGGTATGAAATCTCAAATGGGTAAATAAATTGAGTCTGAAAATATATGCAGCTGGTTTCTGCTAATGTTTCTATATATACATTTTGTTTCCAAAAAAGTTATAATTCCTATTGTTATAGATTTATCTTTTTTGGTTAAGAATTTTAAGGCTGTGATTTTGATAGATTAGATGAAGATCGAAGAAGATGACTTGTGGCTATTTTTAGTGTTCTCTGTTTGATATTTTCCTATGTATTTAACCACCAAAGATAGTATATGATAGTCAAATTTTAAATTATTATTATAGAAAACTTTCCTAAATTATTATAACCCCACCACAAGGTAATCTAAATACCCTTTAAATTTTGCATCTCCATTCAAATTACTTCCTTTCCAGGGTATATAAAGACTAAAAATCCAGAAGTTCTGAATGCCACTATAGGCATATATATATATATATTGTTCATACCATGAGCCCATGGTGTCCTGAGGGATAATCACAAGATCCAGAAACTCTTCCATATAACATAATCAGGCTTTTCACACAACTCAATTTGAAACTATTTGAAAAATGAGAACTAAATTTTTTTTTTTCTAAAGTCTAATCCAGTATGTAACCAAATATTTGATGCAACACTGCTTTTGTTCTCCGCTTAATTACGGTTTGTACTTAAGGCTGATAATGACGTGCCCCAGCTTCATAACTTATATAGAGACTCGAAACAAAAAAAACTTGATCACATTAAGCCCTTTTTATTAAATATTTGAACTTCCTTTTCAAATATTTGGTCACATATATTGGACTGGACTTCAAATAAAATTTTTTGGTCCCCATTTTTCACATAGTTTCAAATTGATACGCCTTAGCAAGTTTTCCCAAGAAAAATCTCATGCTTCACATGCATGCCATTTTGTTATAATATATATTAATATAAAAAATAAAATAAACAAACAAACATTTTCTTCTTTTTATACTGGAAGCTAGTAGATGATTCCATTCTGCTTTTTCAAAAAAGCTGCATAACATCTCCTATGGTGATTTTGTCCATTTTTGTTTGTGGGTGTGATCTGTGGGCTCAGCCTGGCAATCCAGTGGCTGAATCCTCCACCACCACTCCTTCTAGCATGTGATCTTTTAATTCAATAGTTTGGCTTATATGGGTTTCCCCAGTACGGTTTTTCTTTTTCCTTTTTTGAAAATTCCAAACAGCATAGTCAAACATTTAAATTATTGCTATTATTTTTAATTAAAATTAATGTAATTGGGGTTCCAAATGAGGCTAATGATGGAACACCATTTATGTTCAGAAAGACCAGCAAACACTGAATGTCTTTGAGGGAAATTATTGCTTATTGAACACTACAAAAGCCAAGTATTATCCCCTCAATTTTAATGATTGATTCATTTTTTTGTAAAACTTATGTTTCGACAGAAATAATTGTAAAAAAACATAAAAATACAAAGTTTATGATTTGATTTCATAAAAACTAATCACATGTAAGTGATATTAAAGATAAAAGTATAGTATCTAGATACTATTTTAATAAATTATAGGTATTACATTAATATCTTAGGTATTATAATGAATAGTTTCATGATGATACCTATGATTTGTTAAGATAAAGCAGTATTTGCATTATCGTATTTCAAACAATTTTTTTAATAATAATTGAAACACAAAGATTATTTCCTAAGAATTCAAATTAACCTTTTATGCCTTTCCTAAA